>CAJDSM010000889.1:31324-33824 GCA_903981925.1 Ostrea lurida | reverse complement strand
AGCCTCTGTTGTAGTTAGCATAATAAGCGTCCCATGCACGTGTGTAATCGTCGTAACCTTGACGACTGGAGGAACGTGATCCTTGGTAATTTCGGTACCCATCATAATCTCTAAGTAAATAGATTCATACCCATCAAATTTCTCTATCATTTATATGAAAGAGTGAAATGTTAATGAGAAAGGTTTTGTTAAAGTGTGCTGAATAAATGGCATAAACACATATTGTGCTATATTTACATTGGTGTGTTGATTACTAGTATATATTTCATGTTATTTGAGAAAATGCAAATTTTAAATACGTAAAAAGATAAAATTGAAGAGAAAATAGGAATATATATATTGTGAATAAATTACGTGAACTATTTGTATTATTATGTATATAATATTAATTTTACTGAGAGAATAATGCTTTCTTTGATACTCAGTAATCAAGTCAAGATGACGTGTTACAGTGATTCTAAAAGCATGATCAATGGTAATGAGGTCGACATCTTGACACCAAAAAAAAAAAAAGAGAGAGCACCTCCCCAACCAAAGAACCACACAGCTCAGGCAGAAAAGGATAGTTCGTCTCTCAAACACAACAAAAGACAAGACATTAATACACACACAACTATACTCCCTTCTTTCCCCTCAAAAATTGACATAAAAGTTCAAAAGTTTTATAAATTTCAAGACTCAACTATTGAACAACTACTGGTGTGAAATGCAACTACTCATAATGCTCATGATTCATGTGCATGTTATTTATAAAAGCATAACTAGTTGCAAAAGCAATTTCTCAGCTTTTTTCAAGCCAATACTGAGTGCAAGATAGTCTTGTATTTTAGTTGATTGAATCTTTGTGAAAATAAACCTTATATCATCTATTGAAGGTATTTTTATCTTCAAATCCCTATTACTATAACTACACTAAAGATTCCTTCAAACTTGGAGAATTGGTATTTGTAAGATTAATTTACACAATCATAAGGACATGAAGGGGCAGAACTTTCAGTAACAGTACAGCCGGGTGACATCTTTAATCCAGCTTATTCTTTTAAAACCATAATGAATCAGAAAACTCATCTCTTAGCAATGTTTTTTTAAAAAACAGGACCTATTTGCACAAAAGTGAGTTAAGTTTAGTTGGCAGTTAATATCTAGTTCACACTACCGGTATATAAATGTAAGAGTTAGCAACAAGTTAACTGTAACTCACCACCCAAACATCCGGTCCTTCTCTTATTACAGATTAAACCACAATCTTTGTGAATGTCAGCCAATGACATTGATCCAGTGGGCCAGCTAGCCCATAATTTATGATTGCCCATAATTTACTCCAATGGACCAGCTAGCCCATTATTTATGATTGCCCATAATTTACTCACTGGTGCTCTCCTGTGTCAGACAGTGAGCCCGGGGTCTGGACTCGTGAGCCTCTCTGACTCAAAAACTTGTCATTTTCTTCGTAAGGCTGTCCATACTGATTGTAATATTGACTGGGGTATCTGTGGGGAAACATTTACAAGTCATGCATCATTCAACTTCATCAACAAAATGCACTTTAATTCTATTGCTACCATGGCTCGGCAGCATGCAGGTGGTCTAATTGATACATGTGGAACCTACACAGCACAAATATCAAATAAATGTCAGTTCCCAGTCCCTAACAATTTTGTGCACATAGGCATCTACAGCATATACTCAATCTTGTAAAAACCTTTCCCCATTTTGAACATCATTTCGTATTCAAATTTACATCTACTAAACATCAATCAATTGTAATTTTTAGTCATTCAAATGAATGAAAATTGAATAGAGTATCACATTTGTAGATATGGTAAAATTAATGACTACAATTTATAACATTTTATACAAACTTCTCCAAACAAAGTAAATTCTTGTTAAAAAGTACTCTTACATAAAGAAACAAACATTCAAAACAAGGAACAACACACACATTGGCAAGGTCTAGCACATGCATTAGGTAAAACAATTACTTATCTACTAGAGAGACAGATAGAAAAAGGAAAATGATAATGGTGGCAGAAAATAAATTAATAAGCCATTGGTAGGACATCCCTGTGCAAAACTATAAAGAGTGATTTTGCCAAAGCATGAAAACTTTAAAGAAAGAAAATAAATTTCTGCTGAATGCTAGGATTTTATATGCATCACATCAAAATGTCAGAAAGTAAAAATATATTTCAATACTGAAGATCTGATTTTAAAAGAAGTGAAACCTGATGATATATATATATAAAGTAAATCAGTTGAACAATACCATGCAAACACAAAGAGAAAATAAAAATTTCAAAAGTAGCACAAATTTTAATTAAAACGTTTGGAAAGCAAAGTTGGAAAAAGTTCCCAAATTTTCTAAACAGGGCGGTCAAGTCAACGTGCAGGCTAGTAAGCCTTACCCATGATGCCACTGGCCATGGCTTTGGTAATCAAACTGAAGTAACCTGTTGAAACTAAAAGTCGTTTTTGCTGTAATCTTTTCACAAGAAGATTG
>CAJDSM010000889.1:9980-31305 GCA_903981925.1 Ostrea lurida | reverse complement strand
ATTTTTTGAAATATAGTGAAAATCCCTTTCAGAAAGAATTCTAATAATACATGTATACAAAAAAGACATACAAATAGAAATGGTCATCCTGTATATTTTATAAAAAATCTTGCTATGTGTGAACAGTAAAAACATGCAATGAGGAAGAATTATGGGTGATATTTTTTATGCACACAACAAATTGCTACAAACATTTCAAAAATTCAATTTAATGTAATTTTACTTCATATATCATTGTGAAAAAATTTAATCATCTAATAATAATTATTGTTACCAAAGTTCCAGATAAGTTATACTGAAATTTTCTTTGCATAAGAATTTTAAATAAAGAATCCCACAGGTCATGGAAACAATTCCACAAAGATATCAAATAAATGCAAAATAATAACATGTATATTTCATACCTGTCCTCATAGTTGCCTCGACCATAATAATCGTCATAGTAACGCTGGTCGTACTTGTAATATTTGTCATAATAAGCATGTCTGTCATAGTAGCCATGGCGACCATAGTAATCATACTGTTCGTAGCCTAGAAAATAGATTTAAAATACAAAAAACTTACATCATTTGGAATACCATTACGTTAATGATGTAATAAAATTGCACGTAACCAAAGCATAATCATTGCAGATGCGAAAAGCCAAAAGAAATCCAATAAATCCATCACATAATATCAACACTGTTATTGTAGGAATGAAATTTTATCTGATCTTTATCTAATTTTTGTTTTATTTCTTGAGAACCGATTTCCTATAAAATATACTAGCAATCTCATTTCAGATGACCCAACAGATAAACATGGATGAATAGCAACAACGAAGAAATCAGTTATAGTTCGTTTCACGTCTCTCGCTAAATGATGCTAATGTAAGGAAGATAGTGATGCAGTGGAAATTGTCAAAAGTCAGTAGTTTTGCTTGCTGCTAGAACACTGTTAATCTGAAATCTCAAAAGCTGGGTCACAGGAAACTACGGATTATGATTTCTACCATACTAACTCGCATTATCATTAGTCATATTAAGCATTAGTAAGGCAATGGATTGAATTTGAATTTGCAAGTAACAAAAGTATGTAGATGTTTTACAAAGCTTACCAAATCTTAAACTTGCTTCATATTTAATCGGGGCAATTTTATTTCAAAACATAAGAATAGATATTTTTAATCATTTTACAGCTTAGCTTTAAAATAATATACCCCCCCCCCCCCCCCCCCAAAATAATAAAAATAAACTATTTCCTAAAATTCCATCTTTGCCATTAAAAACTGTACAATTTGTTAAAGGAGTTCCAGAATATTTTCTTTAAAACGAAGCAAGTTGAATTAAGATCAATTTTCAATGAAGACCAATTTCCGCAGAGCATTCATAGTTTTAAATTTAACAATATTGATGAGTATCCAAGGTGACAGTCATGTGACATGCTGCTTTTCATGATTGAGTGACCACTACAACTACTGACCTTCTTGGTATTCTGGTAATTCCTCTATAACTGTAATGGTTCAACACAGAAACATGCAAAAATATTGCTCTTGAAAGCTCAACAAAAACACTTAAAAAACTAGTTTGCAACAAGATACCTGTGATTGTTCACTGGGACTATGCATATCATTACCTCTCAATACATTAGTAGAATCAGGTACAAAATAAAGCATTCCATAGAATGATTCTTATGGAGTGGGAACATGCATTGTTAGTGCTATTCAGTTAATTTTAAAATGTTTTATTTTTACAGTTCCTCTAATGATTGATTATATATGTATACAAAAGATTTATTTTTTTCTTTAATAACTACATATCCCAGAAAGCCTATACCTATAATGTATATATCCATTATATGATATTGTATTTTCCATAATATAGTTTATTTGCTATATTGTATGCCTGCATATATGCATTATTCACTATATTGTATGCCTGCATATATGCATTATTTACAACATTGTATGCCTGCATATATGTATTTGAATTAAATGCTACAAGTATATGGTAATATTATCATGACTATGACTTATTATTTCCGGTAAAGCCTTCACCACTCCGTTTGATTTGTTTACCTTTCCCATTTTTCTTTTCAGAGTTTTCTGTAAAAATATCTACAAAAGCTAATTCTCTAGCTCATTTATTTTCCAACTGGATCAAGATAGATTTTTTTCTGTTCACCCATAATATACAATCCATATCAATGTATTGCCCAGATCCTCCAATACTGACCTCTTCCATACTTGTCTCGATAGTAAGCATCCCTGCCGTAATCTTGCCGGGATCTAGGTCGATCTCCATCTCTGTTGTAATCTTGTCTAGATCTCGGTCGATCATACTCTTGTCCCTGCCTAGAACTTGATCTCTCATCATCAACTGTATGGATAATTTGAATGAAAACAAATAATACATATGATTTTTTACCTGAAAATCACATAATTTCATATCTTTCATTTAATTTTGTTTTAATCATTATAAATATTTCATACGCAGAGAATGTCTTGATCTTGGTCGTTCGTATCTCTCATCTCCATAGTAAGGATCCCTTCGTCTTTGAGGTGGCTGCTTGTCGTAATAAGGATCATAATCCCGCTCCCTTGGATCCTTGCCTCGTGCTTTGTCACCTCTGTAATTATCTCGATCTCTGTCACGGTAACCCTCACTTTCTCTTCTTCTTTCTTTTTCTTCCATTTTTCGGGTAATTTCTAACTCCCTGTCTATGGACGACCCACGCTCGTGTCTATCCCGAGAAGAACCTCTTTGATGGGATCTCTCCTGTCGGTCATCATGCTGCCTATTCTCCTGCTTTGAATCTACAGAGGATTTATCACTTTGCTTTTCACTCATACTGTTAATTAACATTTGCACAGGAGACAGTACATCCCTGTTATCTTTGACTGTTTTTGAGGGGGACGTTTTAGCTGAGGAAGTGGCACTTGTTGAGGGAGTGATGGCAGGAGCTGCTGGAGCTAGAAGTATATTAGCCACGGGCAGAGTATCGTTATTTGCCCACAGAGTTGTTGCAGGAGACATGTTGTGCTTTGCCCTTTGTTTTTGCACCTGTTGAAATGCTGACTCTATTCGTCTTGGTGACATAACTCCTCGAGTGGACCCCACCGGGGGTCTAGACTTGGTTGTGTCCCTGGGGGGCCGCTTTAGTTTCTCACTCTCCTGGCTCTGCTTTGAAGAAACAGATGTAAGAGACTCCCTAGAACTAGAAACCTGGCTAGACATACTGGGGTTACTCTCTTTTATCTCTTTCTCTGATTTTGGATGGTCCTCTGATTCACTAGACTGCGATGACAACGTGCGTCTCCTGTTTGGCGGCTGAAATGGACTTTCCTTTCTAGGCATGATTGGACTCTGTGGTTGAGTTTTCTGTGTTACCCTTCCTGAATCGTCTGAGCTAGCTACTATGGGGCTTGGCAACTGTGGGTTATTCAAACTAGAAACTGGCTGTGATATACTCAGTCTATTTATTTCATTGCCCTGTGAAGTATCTGTTCTTTCTTTCCTGAATGGGTTACTCTCCCCGCTTGGAGCCCCAATGGGAGGGGGACCCGCAGGGGGTGGAATATTCTCTGCGACATTTTCCGTCGTATCAACTAGACCAGGAGCAACATTGGGGGATGATGTTAGCTGTGGTCTTAGATGTTCTGTTGTGACTTGTAAATTATCAATAACATTTTCTTTCTCCTTCTCTACATTGGAACTTTTTTGACCCTGAAAATAACAAGAATTATTGACTGCAATTTCTCAAAATTGTGATGTCACAGATTCATTACAAAAGAAACCAACAAATTTTACCCAAAGCTTGGTACACAACCATTGATGGTCATCTAATTCTGTTGAGACATTTTTTGAATTTCAGAAATAATGGGGCGGATATCAGACATTGCATACAACTCTTCCCAAAATTAAGACTGAAAATACTTGTACATGCATGTACCTTTTTCTTGTCAAACACTCTCTGCATGTCAGGAGAACCAATCCAAACATTAGAGGTTTTCAAAATTTTAAAATAACAGAAAATGTATGCATGTAATTAATTTAAAAAGCAATATTTTATATTTTTTCATCACCTGTTTCCAAAGTTCTAAAGATCTCCACCCCATTCTCAAAATACTGAAGAAACATTGCTCTAACACATGGCATGTATAGATTGGACTTCTTTTTACATGTAATTTATAATAGAACCCATGGGCTTCACCATGTTGATAGCCAATACCTGTGGAGCTGATTCTGGGGTGTGTCTGGCTGAGCCATCATCTGAGTTTTTGCTAGAACCAATGAAGAACTGCACATTGTTGTCCAGTGATTCTTCCCGACTGTGTCCGGATTCTCCCCCTGGAACCCCCAACATCTGACTGGACTCAGGGGGCACTACTTCCCAGTCACTCAGTCCCTGCTGATCGTCTGAATGTGGACTCCCACCAGATGTATTTTCCAACACATTTCCTGTGCTGTTCACTTGTCCTTGTAAGGCTGATTGGTTCCTATCATCCCCTGTGGAAACACACTGTGTGTTTGTTTCACTGTCTTTTGAATCTCCACACTGTCCCTGTTCGGACACGGATATCTGCCTAAACTCATCAGTGACCTGTTGAACACTTGGACTTGACATTGAATTGGCTGCTGTGTCCAGAGATCCTGCAGAGTAATTCACCGTCTGCAAACTCTCACTGCTGATCTCTGGTTTCAATACATCATCTGCTGGGTTTCCTGGCTGTACCTGATTCAGTGAATTTTGGAGAGATGATCCTTGGGCTGAACTGTCGTAAGTCCCTGTGTTGGATTCTGTCTCATAATCATCATTCTGGAAGAATCCTGACATCCCTTGACTTGCAGAGGACTGGTGAAGCATATCAGAATCAACTGACTGATCAGCAACTTGTTCACAGTGCTGACCATTACCCACAGCTTGAAAGTTTGTCACTGCATGTTCACTATTTCCATGATTTATGTAATTACCATCATACTGATTAAAGTTTGAAGGAAAATTTCCACCTGTTGCTTCTGTGTTAGATTCGTTAAATTGTTGTCCTTGTTGCATTGCATTTTGGTAATTTGCTTGACTTGGGTCATAACTCTGTGTCTGGTTATACTGTCCATATTGTGGTACCCACTGTCCAAGGTTCTGGTCATAATAATAGCCGTTAAAATTGTCATCCTGGCCTACAGCTTGGAATTGACTTGGATCATATCCTTGTCCATATACATTTGGATTCTGGGCCATTTGACTTGGGTCTGATTGAGTAGTATTCCAGTTCCAGGATGGATCATGCTCTGTGTAATTTTGTGGCTGTCCATTGAAAACCTCTGCTTGTTGACCACAATTTGCATCTTGTTGTGTCGGATTAAAACTGTTTGGTTGATTGGCCTGCTCTGTGAATTGAGCTGGATTGAAAAGCTTGACCCCTCCTGGATCTGTGTTTTGTGGCTGATAGCTCCAGGGAGCTGACTGATTCATACTGTAAATAATAAATCACAATTCATTCAATTTGGAAAACAATAGCGTTAAGTACCTCAAATAAAAAGTACCATTATATCATTAGGGCACCACATGTATTTGCAAATTACCACACAGACAGTGTGTACATATTCTGAGTTTAGTTCCTTAAATTGAGGTGCATACGAGGGAGTCTGAAATACTGTCCGACTTTTGCTGTTTCACCCCTAATCATCATCATCTTGATTGAGCAGGGTTTGACACTAACGCTAGTTTGGTAGCCAGAGGCTTTTAAATTTTGCCACGGACTATCAAAATATCAGCTACGAGTGGTCTCGCGGACTACTCAAAAATAAGAAAAAGCATAATGGAATGGGCTAATGTATAATCTTGAACAAAACCGCATTAATTCTACCTTCACAAAAACATGGCTCATAAAACTGCAATATTCAACTGTACAATCTCCACCCAAGTCCCAAAATGTCATCGTTTAGATGGTTGGTTGCTTTACAAGAATTTTTCGCTCATACTAACATGTCAACAAGTGTAGGTGAAGTAGTGTACCACATATTTAGATCTATATAGTGCTCAGGGCTGTAGTAGTGAGGGTTTTTTAACATGTCAACATCTCACATGACACAGAACCTCAATTTGTATGGCCACATCCTATAGGCTAGTGATTCTCACTTCTGACAGCAAAGTGTTTGTCAAAAGGGCAATCACTACCTATTTGTAAGTCTTAGATTTGATGCCACCATTGCACAAGCAAGACTTGAACTCACAACCTCCCGATTATGAAGTAAATGCTCTAACCGTTGAGCAAACATGACAGGTTTGAAAGATAAACCAATAAAATCAGAGGCTAAAATGAGTTTGTTGAGTCATTTTGCAACAGAAATGCAGAACTATCCCAGTCTTAACAGGGTTCGACAACTCGCACTCGTCACACTCGCCATCTTCCCCCTGATCTTGAAATTTGACGACCTGTATGTTAACATAGCCTCGCCCAAAATGACGGACCTGGTGAACGAACATGAGATTGTGTCAGAATAATTTCTATTTATAATAGAAATAAAGAATTACAACGCGTAAAAATAACTGTAAAGAGACATTAAAATACAAAGCTATTTGACAACTGAAAAAAGAACTACAAGATTTAGAAATTTAACTAGCATTGAAAATCTTTTTGTTTGCATATTTTTGTTGGGCAACCTGAAATCTGTCGGGCAACCTGGAGATCAGTTACTGTCGGGTTCCCCAATGGCGAGTCCGAATTTGACGAGGTGTGTCGAACCCTGCTTAACAAATTTTTTTTTTGAATACATGCCCTTGGGCAGGGTATTTCCATCAATTTTCTTTGTCCTGAAAAAAATTAACCATGCTCGGAAAAAAATACAGAAAAATATGGTTTACAGTCTTAATCATAAGACTTGCCGGACTAGTTCAATATAAATACCTACAGAATCATGCATATTTGTTTGTGTCTTTTTTTCTAAAGCAGGACTTTCATCTGTGATCCAGGGTTACTGTTAATTTAGCAAATGAGTCTTTAGTCCGAAAAACTACATATGTATGCTTCACAATTGCCATGTGCACTTTAAAAGATTCCAATGCCATTTTGAATGTTTTTAAAGCTATATGAGGGATTTGGCTCATGTCGCCTATCGCGAACCCATGTTACCTGTTCACCGATGTGCCGACAACGAAATACGAACAGAATCGACGAGTGCTGTAACTATTTATTGATTTAGTTGCAACTTGCAGCCAGTATTATGCCCATCTATTGCACTAGCTGTCGTCACTCAATTCCCAATTAGACAACCACTCTACTCTTCAAGACAGTGCTATACTGCAGCTGAACACAAGAACCTCCTGGACGCAACTGGACGACAAAACTCCTGCCGTGTAACCCAATATTTAATCAAGCATACAAACTCCCTAGTTTTGCGATTCATCCTTCCACAGATGATACATGAACTCATACTGCAATGATTACCAACTTGTCTTATATTTGTTACACTTCGAAATTAAATCTCTTTACCAAGGCGAATCGATCGTAATCAACTTTTACATACGCTACCGACCGAATTGTGACCGTCGTATCGATTTATACACAGGCCGACAAAGCATACTTACGGCTTCTATGCACCACAATTAGGCCTATGCTCCAGCGGGTTCGTGTTCATGCAACTTTTTACGCACTGAGCATCTCTTCCCAATTTGTAACTGCCAGGGCCCCGGGCTTTATGGGATCGTCCGGGCTACGTCTTCACTGCCGTTATTATTCGACAGATTCTGTGCCTTTCATCTGATCTCCGGGACTTTATAAAAATCTTCCAGTGCACGCAGTAACCGAACCCCCCAATTCGACGGAGAATACGCTCTCATCCCCACCACTCTTCCGCCCCACCCTTGCTTGCGTCACCTTTGCGAAAATAAAACTGGGGCTTGACTGCGTCCACACGCTGGACACTATGGCCTACTGATCTGCCAGCTGGCACCCTAGATCTAATTTGACTGCCTCATACTAGTCCTTTTCTGGTGCTGACTACCGGTTGAAGACCTTTAGTGGCAACGGCACTCTTAATGTTCTATGATGCACATTCTTATAGTAGCATATACCACAGGCTACATTTCAGTCCACATATCCTTCAGCGGCGTTTTTAATCTTCTACACATTTCCGTACTTTCGTCATATCAGCAATTGTATAATCGTTCGTGACATTTCCCGTTTGGTTTGATCGTATTTTAATAAAGATACAAGTAAATGCCGAGCCTCGCCGATTCAATCAGTTACATTATTTATGAAAGGATAAAACGGTTTAGCGTGAGAAAGCAGATCTACATTGTCTACCCAGTGTTGACCAAAATTATTGCGCAAAAATAGACATACACGCTGGGGCACATGCTCGCAGAGTTTGTTTCCAAGATGTTCGTGGTAAAAAATGCTCTCGGACTATTATCGGACTAAGAGTATGTATTGAACCATCTTGAGAGTAGAGCTTTGCAAGGTATTATCTCAGGCACCATGTACAGGATTTAGGCGTAAGAAACCCTAGTTTAAATGACGTTATACCTCCAATGTCTTACAACGATGGCCTAATGTTTTCCTAGACATTCCAGAACCCGTGGAACAGTTTACGCGCGGAACCTCATAGCGACGTGAAAGCAACCAGGAGTTCGGGTCATGGCGCTGCTCTGGCGTTCTGTTCACAAGAACGTTCTCTTGCCTCATTCAAGTACTTAAAATAGCAACAAAATCTGACTTGTCAAATGAAACAGAGTCAAGCATGTGACCAGCGTCCCTCACCGTCATCCGAAAACAGACGCTCTCCGAACATTATTCGATGGTTGCATGGGCGTTTTAATTCCTTCTATCAGTTCAAGAAGTCAAGTTCGGGTCAGCCGTCTTGATATGACACTGATTTGCGAGCGCGTACAGCGTTGACGGACTTTCCGCGTGGGGCATGCGGCTCAATGCATAGAGGATCTCGATTGAACAGCGTGAAAACGGTCAACTGTGTCGCACTCAAAACTATGAGTGCGAGACGAGCTACAATGCGCTCTACTGTTCATAGACATGATCCCACAGGGTCACGGGGCCTCCCAATTCACTTTATTTAGGCATATACCTAGCTGTTACGTCTAAGGCGTTATTACATATAGCTAGCATCACAGCTACTTTGACCACTAGCCTTTCTTTATAGACATCTATCTTTGCTTAGACTGCTGAAAAGTTGATTAGTCGGTTTAATAGCGTACATGCCATTGCCTCTAAAAACGTCTACTGGCATAATAACTTGTTGATACTATGTTACTGGCTGTTGACACTAACCACGAATCACTGTCATGAATTTATTCAAGTTCCATTCGACAAAAAATTCACATTCCTTTGTGCAAATATCTTTTATGCAAAATCAAGAATATCGCTTCTGTTTCCACCAGCAACCGATGGCAGTCCACTCTCTCTGCCGCCCCACTGGTCCGCGTTGAGCATCGGTAAGTTATGATGAACCTTCTCACAATTTGGGGATTCATGAGTGTGAGCAATCCATTATTCACTCTGATCATCTTTGACTTTTTTTGATCCCTGATTTTAGACTAATCGTGCCATTGGTTGACAATCTCCATGATCTTAGATAGTCCTATGCAAATTGTAAACATCCAATTTCTTTTCAAAGGAATATCCTCAAGTTTTAAAACAGTTTTTTGTTTACAGCAATTTAGCTTCTTGTATGGAGCACTATAGTCAATGAAACGTGTTACTCGGTGAATATACTCTCCGACTTTCGTTACATCTGCCTTGTTACTTGAAATTCTAATTTGACACTGAAGCTTTTAAGAATAGCTGAAATCAAGGCTCATTTCAAGATAGCTTGCATCTACTTTTATAGCTTGGATACAAACGGCTGTTAGCCTGAATAAAGAGATTGTGCCACCTTGGAGCATACGAGATATTTGATATTAATCATCATAGCCAACAGCACAGGAGAAAATACTTCCTTAAGGAGATATTGGAAAATTCGCACGGTATCACTTATGGGACTGTCATCATCTCCCGTCATGATGTCAATTAACCTCTCGGCCTTGGTTTTAGTGTAACGTCTCAGTTAAATTAACAATTGGTTTGGAAATTGGAATTCACTAACATCATTAGCGTGTAATTCTACCGCTTAAAACAGTGATTTATTCCCTCCTAGCGAGAAAAAAATTATCCACCCTCAACCGCGAGAAATACAGCCCGAGGTAATTCTGCATATCTTGTTACTGATCTCGTTTCGAAAAAAAAAGCAAAAAAGTGCTATGTCCGTACTTCTGCCGCAAATATATAAACCAAAACCCAAAAGTACTCACAGTTTGTATTTGGATTCCAGCGTCCTGCATCACTTACGCCAGCATTTGTTATAAAAGAGAATTTAATTCAGCGTTATCACACATTTCTAATTCAAGGTAATTTCCGTGATGTCCACTGCTTTGGTGCACTTGACTTCTTGAGCAATGCACAGGATTTCATTTATTTTCAAGAACAGCCAGCAAAAAACACCGTATATGGTATCTGTTTATTTTTTCTCGCGTGACGAGAGGGTATAATCAGCCGGTTTTACTGAGAAGACCTGCCGCCTAGAAAGCGGAGTGTTCCCAACTGTTATTAAGTTCTTGTTATATGTACATACAAAATATTTATGAGAATCATTGAATAATACTGTAGCAATATCAACCAAAAGAGTAGGGGAATCACTGCCTGGAATATATAATCTAATACCTCACCAAACTCCTGATTGATCGAAGACTGACCTTCTGACTAGTTCTCAGTAATTTTCATTTGCAGCGGCAGTTACCATGCAAACTTCTTGTCCGTAGGACCGCTTCAGTGCAGACCGGGATCACACTAATCCTATGCCAATGTTTGATTCAGTATCTCCAAGCGACAATAAAAATTGTTGTGTTAGATATTAATTATCCTGCTTTCTGCTGATCTGCGAGCCGCCCTCCCACAATCTATACGGCCAGTACTGGACCATATCTCAATGTTTTTATCATGTTCCGAGGACTACACTCAACGCTTGCTCATAACTTCTGCCGTGCGAATGGTGGAGTGACACTGACGTGGACGTCATTATTCTCGTATCCATGATACAGTTCCGTTGTGATTACTTCATTACAGTTCTGACCTGTAGTTTAGGACGTTCCACTTTCTACAGAGATACCAATACTGATATTCAATAATATTTGAACTGATTTTTTCTTAACCTCTATCAGTGTCTCAGTACTGCTTCTCACTATATTGCCATTATATATTCAGGATCCTGTGAACCGGTAAGGTCATTAATTGCTTGCTTTAAGTCTTTCTGGACCTCTGGGTCATCTTTGATCCCTAAATGTCTCAATCTTTGACGAGCAACGACTTACTCATTTAGTGATAAGGCTTCAAATCATCGCTATATATACTATGAGTATGGCATTGTCATGCGCTTGATGACTAACACACTGCCTGTCGGTCAGCTTGATCCTTTGGTACTTGTGGATCGCACAAAACATAACCGTTATATCAATCGTCTCCCTGCACGCAATTCGACGTCTGGCGGCTTCTATATTCAGCCTTTCATGAGTACTATTCTACAGAATCTGGATCCTTGACCTCAGCAGCGAACTAATGTGATCATGTTTTAGTTCCTCTAATTTTGGTGACTCATATCCTACGCATTCGTGTTTGTGTTAGAGGAATGAATGCTTTGCATGAAAAAAAATGTCCACACCAGAGGAGAACGTCCATCTCGTTGCTTGGCACTGGCCTTTTGTGTTCATATGATATACTTCGCTAGAGGATTGTTGGTGATTGGTCCAAATTGAAACTTTGCTTGTATCTACCCAAATATTTGAACACAGATTTGCAGTACAACATTTTTAGTTTATAACGTAGCATTTTTACTGTCTTCAATCAATCATGATCAACACAGTCGCCTTTTACTAGAGCAGAAGCACTGGATCTTGTACAATAAGATCATTTCCTATGTATAGTGTCACAATCAGATACCATACTTGTACGTTGAACTCCTTAGCACCTTATTTAGCTCAACTGACTTCATTAAAAGAGGTGGAGGATCATCTTGCATGCTTGCAAGAATACTTGTCATCCGAATCTTTTTTATGTAGTACATACAAGGTTAAGCAATGTTCAGATCAACAGGGAGGGCAGGATCAAATCCAGATACATTGCTCTGAACAGCATGATTTATCTGTATAATGTAACACTCAATAGCTACGTTAAGATCTGTGTCACCCACCCCTAAGTTTCATTGCCGCTACCTGGTTTCTGATTTACTCATAGTAGCATGGTATAGCCGATACTTCCATCAAGAGATTGAGTCTGCTCCCGTCCCCTTTTGATCCTGGAACATTACTTCTATTGGATATCAATACATAAAAATTAGATTTGTGGAGTACAAGTTCTTGCAACTAAATGATCCTCCTCCGCTCATCTTACGATTAATCAGGTTTGATAAATAGTAAGGATCAACGCCTTACCAACTGCATGCTGTAAATCTGCTTACCACATACCAACCTAAAGCCTACATTGACTTATATGGTAACGATCCTGGTCCTGCTCTGTAATACGCACTTTTTGATTTCGATATAAGTCATGATACAGTTAACACGAATAGTTACTTTATGAACTATATGTTTCTAAGCAAACTGTTTGATCAAACTATTTCACAGGGGGCTCGTCAGCGAAGCAACACAATTCATTTTGATACCACTCACCACACAAGATCCTTTTAGAAGTTATAACATACGACCATCATTAATGTGCGCCACTGGGCCAAGCCATCTCTATGGATCCTTTTGCTGATCTCTTTCGTTTTCTTCCGAACAACCCGTATCTGATTCGTTACATCACGAAAATGTGGCAGATACACCACAACTTTGGCTTCACTCATACCATTGAGCCATTGCTGCTTCTGCGAGGTCAAGGGTCAACATAGTTATTAACCACGTTATCAGTAGACTGGTGTAATATGAGCCCTCACATCTTGAACAATTGGTGTCCAGGATGCAGACCATATTTCGTACATTCATTTAGTTGTTGGTTTTGCATAACAACGACGTACCAAGGCTCAAGGCCGCACAATGGTTTGTTCACTGGAATGGTCATATTATATATTATTATCATGATAAATATTGACGCTCTACACCTGTAATAAGTTAAGTTTGGTGTCTAAAGTTATGAATTCTGTGGGTCAAAAGCCAAAGGTCAAATGATAAACCCACAATGTAAGAACCTTACTATAAGCGACACTCGCTACCTTATATAGATGCAAATATATTGAACAGTGTTAACAAATCCTGAATTAATAGTTAAAACAATAATTTTCCAGATCATATAATATTGAATCTATAAGATTGGGTTCTTCTTGAAAGTGGGTACCACCAATAGCTAGAGGTTCAGAAACTTACAGATATACAGAGAATGTTCAAATTAAAAAATGACTAGCGTTCCCTATCACTCACCATGCACAAAGTTACTCATGGAGACAAATGGTTCCTTCCTACCACTGTCATCCGAGCCGCAAGCGTACTCTTCGAATGAGGGTCCTCTTACGGTCTTGTCCGTTATAGTGTGTTGCGTCAAGGGGGGTCATTGAATAAGAAAATTAAAGTCCAACACAACGTATCGGTTGAAATCTTAAAACACTCTGTGCCCAACTTATGACTTTAGTCGTAGGATCCGTTCTGGATTACCTCTTGACAAGAATTTTGCACGTTGACTCCTCAAAGTCGTCACTTTACGTGACACACCTTAGATCGAGGCTTCATTATTCTCACAAATACCTGAGGTTTCATGTGATATTATTATATATTTCCCTTCTCGATTCCCCTTGAGCTTTGATTGTGTTGCTTTTTCTCTATGGCATTTCCAAAATTTATTTTATGTACCTGTACAGATTAACTCCAAGACGTTATGACAGGTCGTGGCGAACACTTTCCCCTTGTTTGAGCGAAAGGTGTCTTCTCACCTAATACCCGCGATATACCCTCATCTTAGCCGAGAGTAAAATACAGACGATACCAGACGCTATACAGGCTGTTTTTGGCCTGCCTTTTCGTTATTGACAAAATATTGAAATCCTGTTGCATTGCTTCACAGAATTCAAGGTCTGCACCAAACAAGTGGACATCCATCAGTGGGAATTAACCTTGGAATAGAATGATAAAACCTGACCTGAATGTAAAATTCCTTTATCAACAATTGCTTGCGATACATGAAGCAGATGGCGACCATGGATACAGAATACAGACTTCGTGAATACTTTTGGTTATCTTGGTGTCTTGCGGTTATAATTTGGCCAGGGCAGAGTAATCTCTAGTACCCTCGGACCATAGCACTGTTTCCTCACTTTTTTTCTCACGGCAGGAAGTCACAAATGATTCGCAGAACCTTCTGCTCCGGGCTGTTAGTTTCATCTGGTTGACACGGATCGTGAGCGCGTGCCGGTATGAACTTTAGCTATTCATCGCTAGAGAGGGATAACTCACCCCGTTTTAGCAGGAGGCAACGCTATCACCGCTTACACACCTGTGTTAGAATCGACTCTCCCAGAACCTGTTATTATACTGAGAACTTGATACAACTTACCCAAGTGCGCCAGAGAGGAATGACACTCTCATAGCACAGGAGCACCTGTACTGACGTCCACTCATACGCATATGCTTAGTCCGCATATATACTCTTAGGAGTTCTTACTTTTGTCCTTTCTCTTGGATGTAATACTATCAAATCGTGTAATGATTTCAGTCGTCGCTGGCAACAGTGACTCTTTATTTAGCTACTATAGGTTTATCAGTACATTAAAGCTAGATACATAAGACTATTTGAATAGCCTTGAAAAATTTAGCTCATTTTAAATCCTTTTCATCAAATAGATTTCTTACAAGCAGAATAAGTCGAATTTTCACCCGACGATACAGTGAACACATTTCAATACCTTTGTGCTCCCATAGTAACAAAGAATGTAACACAATTGACAAAACTTTGGTTCTTAGCACTTAGTCCTTTGACAGAACAGAAATTCGGCCATTTTTAAATTTGCAGAACATCCTAAGAACACTGATGGTTTGATCAACCAAACAGTTATCTAAATTATATCAGTGGATACAATTAACAAAGTACATAAGTATATCAGTGACAATTAATGGCATTGCTCAATCATGAACTCTCCCCATTGTAGGAAAGGTCATCAATCACTTATTATACATAGCTTGCAACGCACACAGGCGAGATGACAGTTGCGGAACAAAAACGGAATTCTGCTTTTGCATTCAACTAATTTTCGAAAAGGATGTTCGTTCAATAATGTGTTGTCTAATGTGAACTAAATATGAAACAGTGTTTCTGGTTTTAGCTTCAAATGCTAAACATGTTTCTAAAAATCTAGTTGGCCAGACTTTTATGCAATATGGCATTTGTACTTATAAAACCTCAACCCATAGGTTCACATCTAAAATAGCGAAATCAAGCTATTTATCAAACGTAGCCTTGATCTACGCTACATATCAGGCTTGATAAAAGCCTATAAGCTAAATAATACGAGATTTGTGCCTCGGACACCTGATTCAGTGTCTCTGACGTAACCCATTGTACTGTCCCAACTCAATCGTTTCATCGGACATCAGTGACGCCGTTTCTCGACCCTCGTTCATCACTTCTTTCGCAATTGACCTTGCGCAGCGTGACATCAAGACGACGTCCAGCTTCACCCCTCGCATCATTGTCATGCAAGATACCCACATATTTCCGTGACTGAATAGTAACTTAACACTCACCCGCCCCATCGAAATTATGTTCGGAACTGGTCTTGTATCTCAGGTGAGTCTAGCGGAGGATGGCAGCTCAATTGTATAATCTTTCTTTACCAAGACAGTACTTTGTTCTATTTTATAATCCTTGTAAGGACAATACCGTTTAGGAGATCGAAGACGACGCGCATCACGTCAAGCTCTTCGCTGGTTGTACATGTCGTGAGCTTCCAGGTAAATCTTTTTCCACGTCTGGAGTTTAACACTATTTAACCAGGCTCAAGTTGTAACCAATTGAGGCTATTATATCATTTCTTACATCGTTCCATACTACTTTCCCTCGTGCAATGGATCTACTTGAGTAATGCTTTGAAGATGATAATTTATCCTCCAGATGTACACAACCAATGCTAGTCATAATCAGGCATTGTTTCCCAAAAGCACTGGAACGCAACAAATAACTCTCACGCCATGGTCCCAGCGTGCTCCGATGATAGTCTCAGACCTCATGATTGGGCCTCGGAACTATCTATGCAAACCATGGCGACCAATCGCTAGATCTGCTGAAGAGCTAACACCATATTTATCCTTCCATACTGTATGTCATCGATTTGATATCCGCAGCGGATTTATCTCTGCTATTTATACATTTAATACAATCACACAGAAAGGGACAACTCATCGAAAATACCATTGATGATCTACACAAAGTACAGGTAATTGGTGAAGGAATTAAAACGTGCCTGAAACGGATCTAAGGTGACCGCGATGGCACATAACAACTGTACCTTTGTACTATTCACTTAATCAAGAATGCTAATGACACATATTAAAAAGGCGTTCGCACTACAGGTCTTCAAACGCTGTGAGTAGACCAAACAATAAGAGAACTAACGTAATCATATAATATTAACTAGTCCGCTAGTCCGCAGTAAGCTAGTTCAGCTGATGGAATGGGCAAGTGTCCGAACCAGTTTGCTAGAAGTGACTGAAGGATGGGTGGGGGAAGCTGGTGGGATATAGAGCTTTGCCCTCCATTTGGGGGGCTCTACGGGTTTACGTGCAATGAAACTTTTTTTATAAGTCGAGGAAGGAGGCAGGTTTCTTCGAAAATAAACCTAAGCAGCCCGCTTATACTGGGTGGAAGACCTGGTATAAACTTGTGGGAGTGAGTCAATGATAATGATATACACGCGTTGATAACCAGGAAGGTCAGCCGCTGAAGCATGTCTAAGTTTTGTGAGCATTAATATATCTGCTTTTCCTGTACTGATCACTCCCGGTCTTGTGCATATTTTAAGAGTTGATTCATCATTCGCGCATTAGTATAATGGTAAACCATAATTTCTGTCAAAGCGTTTTACTCAACCCACACCACCTTTCAATACCACTCTTTAATGTCTTCGATTAAAATCGGATAGATTCATGTTAACAACATTTTGACGTGCATAGGATTTTGGTCGATTTAACTTTGGCTTACACAGAGTTCCGTGTCCCCCATCTGCAAGTTTCTTGTTTAGGCTCCATATGCGTATATTTATAGCAGAAGACTGTTGATCTTGTTGATTTAAGATACGAAGGCAGGACCAAGGTGGCTGGATAATATTGAGCAACTAAATACTAAAGTTAAACACTGATTTTTGTCCAGTTTTTTTTTTCCGTCATGAAATAAGTCCTGGGGCCTTTGAAATGTCGTGCCATATTAGCTTATAACAGATCATTTCAACTAGATGTAGCATTGGGAACTTTCTGAACAGTGCACGCATCTCGGCATATTCGTGAAGCCACAGTTATCATCATGGGATAGTTGTTTGGACTACAAACTTTTACATTTGTAACGTTAAGGAATTGACGATAAGGAGGAAAGGGGCCGGGCCTGGAGAAAAAAAAGAAATAACAAATATCAACGATGCGGGGAGGAGTTAATGACGTTGAACGGCGCGGAGAGTTCTAGAATTGATGAGTAAAGGAATCTCGGAAATGAGCGCACTGGCGGGGGCGCTGCTTCAGGTGGGCTGCTCCAGTAGCGAGGGTAAAGTGTGGGGCACGGACAAGGCAGAACCGCTGAGTGGCGACACAACAAGCTACTCGGGCCCAAAAGGGGGCAAGGGTGAGGCCCGCACCTGAGAGACAACCCAACTGAATTGGGGCTAGCTGAATCAGAGGTGGGCGGACACTAGCGGCGCAGAAACGTGGAACGCGCCAGGGCGACGGCAACCAACCGACAAACCAATCCCTAGGACGGAGCCCAGGTCTGGGGCGCCGTAAACATAGAGGCTAGCGAGAGTGTCGGACCCAAAACACTAAAAGAGGAGCAAGCAAATCATAGAACGGTGATGCAATGCGACGAGGAGGAGGGACGAAACGACGAATGGATTGGCTGGGGCAGGGCGCAAAGATGGACGGGGACTGGGAGGCGGGAGACAACGAATTGGAGGTTACTGCGTACTGGGGAGAGGCCGTCATGATGCCGGTCTCTGAAAGGAAGAAACATGATCAGCGGAAACGCCAGGGTGCGCCGGCACCCAGTGGCGGCAGCATGGGGACTGCGATAGCGAGGGGAACAGATACAGGGCGGTCTAAGAACGGCAGAGGCAGGGTGGAACACAAGGGATCCACGCTGCGCAGATCCTGGTCCCTCTCTCGACGCACTGCTCGGCGGAGTTCAGGGGACGAGTGGCGCGAGGGCGAACCCGGTGATCAACGGGGGAACGGTCGGGCAAGTGCGGGGCAACGAAAGAGACCCGCAGACATCACATGCGGAGAGGGAGCCGGTCGATTCGGAGAGGCGCGTTCTGGACGCGCGGCAACTCTGTGCACGGGCGCAGACGGGGGCGCAACGGCGGACGCTAACGATTGGGGACGGCTCAGGCGGTCGTGACGTGGGGGGGAGGGCACAGTCTGCGAGAGGGCCAAGAGGGCACGGGAGCGTCAGCAAGAGCGTAAAGATCGGGACGCAAAGAGCCGATAGGAGAGAGAACCGGGACAGAACACGCGGCGGGCCGAACGGGAGCGATCTCACAGTACGGATCCGAAGGAGTGGGCACAGATACGCATCAAGGACGGGACTGGGCAGGGGGGACGGGGAGCATGGGGGGACGAGAGCGGAAATGAAGAGAACCCGCACGAACGTAAGATCCCCGGGAGCGACACGAAGAAGAGCGAAATATGGGGGCTGGTACACGTACCGCGATGTCACGCACACTCGGGGGAATCATCGAGGAGAGCAATGTAGGCGAAAGGAGCTGCCGCGTAAAGGCAACATACCAGGCTTAAAACGAGTGAGCATCGTGCGGGAGCGGAGCTGGTGGCAGACGAGTGGAACAGTCGTGATATGAGGGCGGGGAGGAGCCACAAGGGGTGGCGCCCGGCGAACCGGAGAGCGAACGGCTTGCGGGTGCGGCAGTCAAAAGAGAGTTAGGGTACAGGGAGCCACAGGCCAGCTACGGCGGGGTGCGCGGGCGCGGAGGTGGCGGAGGGACGTCCGCGAGAGAACCACGCAGCGATGCCGGAGGAGTGTGGACGAGCGGCAGTCGCGGGGTCAACTGGACAAGTAATAGAGGCCTGACGCGCAGCTCAGAGAATCACACAGAGGCCGCGTACAGGAGGCAATCGACCATGCGGCGCAAGGCAGCAGAGGAGGGTTCGATGCGAAGGGGCGGGATGGAACCAGCAAAAGGGCAGCGACAGGGGGCAGGAACGCCACACCGGTACGGCACCGCAAGTAAGCTGAGAACGACAACACGCAGAAGAAGATGGGACAGCATAGGGCGGGATGGGCTGCGGCGAAGGGCCACATGACCAGGGGCGGGCCCGAAGGAAGCCGTCCGGGATAAGCGTAGGGACGGGCGGTGATCGGATCGGGAGCGGCGACGCGACGGGGGGGGCCAAAGGAGACGAAAGTCACGGAAGTCCAGGGAGTGATAGGACGGTAAGGGAGGGAGAGCAGCGGCGCCGCCCTGGGCAGCGAGCACTGCCAACAATAAACACAGAGCCATCAGGAGTGGGCAAAGTCGCGTGCAAGCGCCAGCGCAACGGCACAGAGCAGGCCAAGCAATCAGCAAACCAGACGGGACGCGCGCGCGGGGCCGCGCTGCGGCCGTCGGGCGGGGGGGGCCCGGGAGAGGAGAAAGATAAAGGGGCGCGGGGCGAGGTGCCGCGCGGGGAACGGGAGGCGGACGCAGAAAAAGCTGACCCCCGCCGGGTACGCGGGGAGGTGCGGGGGGCCGGAGAGCGCTCATAAGGAGGGACCGGAGGCAGACGAAAAGAAGAAAGCACCCAACGCAGGCACAGGCGGCGAAAAGACACAGAGTCGAAGGGCAGAGTACTCCGCAAAGGGAAAACAGGAGCAGGGAGAGCAGGCGAGGCAACCACGATGGGAGGGTCAAAGATACCACAACCAGAGAGGTGGAGTAAGGAGGGCGGAGGGCGAGGGCCCCGAAACGGGACGTGTCCAGACGACGGGAGGAGCGAAAGACCGGCCCGCGCGCACGGTGTGCGGGGCAATACCCCGACAGCAGCCCACGTCGGAGCGGCGAGGGGGAGCAGAGGGGGGACGACTAACGCGCAGGGTCGTAGTGCTAGCCACAAGAGGCAGCAGTGACCAATAGTGGGCCACGGACGAGGCCAGACAAGAGCCAGCGGGACGAGGCCGGGTCAGCGCGGGACGCGCACAACAGAAAGAAATGAGAGCCAGAAGGACAGGGGCGAAGGAGAAAGCGGGGTAACAACAACCCGCATTAGGGCCAGCGCACCAGACGATAGCATCGGGCGTCCACGAAACGGCAATAGCGCAACAGCGGCGACATAAGCCAGCGCAGCCCAAGGCCCACCAAAGGGCAGCGGCGGCAGGTAGGGGCGTCGCAGGAGGCCAACGAAGGTGGGCGCGCAGAGCTAACCAGGGGCAGCAGCCAAGGGGCAGCGCCGGAAGCGTAGAGGGACACGCCACAGAGTGGAGCCACGAGCGGACGAGGGGGCGCAGGCGGCGGGAGAAGGAGGGGGGTGTAACAGGGACAACAGGCGCTACAGGACAGACAGGAACCCGCAAGGGGAGGGCCACCAGCGACGAGCGCAGGGAGCGCACGGGCGGACAGCAAAGGAGGTGATCACAAAGGGCCAATCCACGACCGATCGCCGGGAAGGCGGGAGAGGCAGACGGCCACAGTGCCCACAAGCAAGACGGGAGACGTCACAATTCGCCCAGCGCGCGAGGAGCGACAGGAAAGGCGCGAGAACCGGGGAGGCTCACGATACCAGGCACCAGGGCGGGATAAGACGAAAACCAAGCATGAAACGCAGAGGGCGGAAAGGATGGAGGGCTTGAGGCAGTTGGGCATAGCAGTAAAGCGGCGAGAACAGAGCCCGGGCGGGAACAGCGGGACTGACACGCGACACGACGGCACCGCGCCGAGATGCCACCTCGGTGCAGCGGCGGAACGGGAGGCAGCGGAGCCGGGACGGCGTAACGAAGCGACGCCAAAGGACGAAACCGGGGGACGGAGACAGCGGACGGGGCGCAGCAAAGAAGGTCGGATAGAAGAGGAGAGTAAGAAGAGAAAGGGACAAGCGGCATGAACACTGAGATAGAGCGAAACGACCG
>CAJDSM010000887.1:2290-14908 GCA_903981925.1 Ostrea lurida | reverse complement strand
AAATCGGGACAGTGTGACGCAGGCATTACAAGGGACGGAAAATGAAAATGCTAGGGAAATTATTGTGACGTCACAATTACAAATCTGTAACGTCACAATAAAATACTAGACGCAAAGAATTATGGGAAGCAATATGTTCTTGTTGACGTATTCTATTGTGACGTTACAGGTTTTTAATTGTGACGTCACAATAATTTCTCTAGCATTTTCACTCTCTGTCCTCTGTTTACAAACACTATAATAGAGGATTTAGCAAGTCATGGAGAACAAAATCAGCATAATCTTCCATTCAGCATTTCTTCATTTGTGGCAATTTCCATAAACCCCAAGAAACTGAACACCATGAGTCTTTCAGAACAGAGAAACTGGTGAGACTTTCATCAACATGAACACCAGATCTCGGCAAGGGTTTTACATTTCAGTGGAAAAAATGTCAAAACTTTGTGAGACGCGTGTTTCACGGTCACAAGACAGTTAAAATCTTGAAAAGGGTTCTTCCTGAAGAAGAAAAGAAACTCGTGATCTTGTTACATGTGTACCCAGTGATTTGTCTGGAAATCCTAACATAAGGCGTTTGCATGATGCAATTTTTTTCGGGAGGGACGAACCAAACATGGAGGGTTCCTGTTTTGAATTGCAACTACCAAACTTTCTGATACCGTGCGTAGAAAGCGTGGCTCGTCCTATAAATTCAACCAGCCTACCAACCACGACTGAAACCAAGGTACTGGTCGTCCATGTTCCTGAAGAAAATGGTCTAGTCACGGAGCTGACTGATGTAAACGAAAACGATGTCATCCATCTTTGATAGAGACTGGTTTCGAATAAAAAAAAAACATAGACATGTGAAATCGATGACATACTTAATTGTTGTACTGTTTATTAATGAACTGGACTTATCGACTAACAATAAAAAATACGACAAAATGATATCCTTGGTATTATGTCGTCATATTTGACTTCAATGAGGGTGTCTGATGTTCAAGCTATTTCTTTTTTCAATATTTCTCTGTATGGGTGATGCCCCTTCTTTTTACAAATTGCCACTTCCATACTGCACAGTGTATGATTATATTACAGGATAAGCTTTGTTGGAAAGAAATTTTTCTATAGCCTTATAATATATCGTCTTGTTTAGTTTCAAGAAGCAATACTCAAGTCTGTAGAAGCGAAAACTTCACGACATTTAAGCACAGTTCTTCATGGCTCAGTCGTACCCCCCCCCCCCCCCAACCTCACCAAGGTATATATAGAGGTATATATGTATATGAGCCCGCAGTCGAAACATTATTAAAGTAAACGGGGTTACTTATCGTCAAATCTAGTACGAAAATGACAGTCTAACAAAGGGTATGAAACAAGTCAGTCAACATATGACTAAGTAATAATTTGTAATCGCAAACAAGGTCATTATAGCGACCGTAGAATTTGCGAAATGGTGACTTTAAACAAGATTCTTTATAACCCTGCAACTTCAAATTTTTTTACAGAGTAATATAGAGGTATACAGACCAAAAGTCAGCTTATTATCTACAAACACTGCCAACACAGTCTTGTCAATTTTAAACATCCAGTCAAAGAGCAATAACTTTCGTAAAAATTAACTTATGCTTGATCTGTAGGTCGTCAATACATAGAGACAAAAAACAAAACACAAGATGCCCAAGGGCCATATTGTTCACCCGAGCAACAGTTTCTTGCAACAGACACTATATATCATCATACAAGCAGCTTAGTTCCGATTCTTAACAAAGGTACATGTATAACCTCAAACTTCCTAAAAATTCGTTACTTATCTTACCCCAATGTAGAGGAGTGTGACCCTTAATTTTTTAAAACAAGAGGCCCATGGGCCACATCTTCCACCTGAGCACTGCTTTACTAAGAAGAGCAGTAGTAGCAACTTTAATCCCCTATTGTGGCCCCACCCACCCTCGGAAGGGGGGGGGGTGTTATTTAAACAAACTTAAATCTACTCCATATCAGAAGTTTTCAGGTAAATATCCACTCGTCTGGTTCAATGAAGAAGATTTTAAATGAATTTCCCAGATATTTGCATGTAAAATATTAATCCTTATTGGAACCCACATTATCCCTGGGGGTCATGATTTGAACAAACTTTTATCTTCACTATATCAGGAAGCTTTTCTGGCCCAGTGGTTCTTTGGAAGAAGAATTTAAAATATTTTCCCCACATAATCATGATATGTAAAACTTTGATCCCTATTGGGGCCCCATAGTACCCCCTGGGGTCATGATTTGAACAAACTTGAATTTCCACTATATCAGGAAGCTTTCATATAAATTCCAGTTTTTCTGACCCAGTGGTTCTTGAGAAGAAGATTTTAAAAGATTTTCCCTATATAATCATACGTAAAACTTTGATCCCCTATTGGGCCCCATCGTACCCTGGGGGTCATGATTTGAACAAACTTGAATCTCCACTATATCAGAAGGCTTTCACATAAATTTAAGCTTTTCTAGCCCAGTGGTTCTTGGAAGAAGATTTTTAAAGATTTTCCCTATATAATCATGTGTAAAACTTTGATCCCTATTGGGGCCCCAATGTACCCCGAGGTCAGATTTGAACAAACTTGAATTCCCACTATATCAGTGAGCTTTCATATAAATTCAAGCTTTTCTGGCCCAGTGGTTCTTGAGAAGAAGATTTTAAAAGATTTTCCCTATATAATCATATTATGTAAAACTTTGAATCCCTATTGTGGCTCATCGTACCCCCGGGGGTCATGCTTTGAATAAACTTGATTCTCCACTATATTAGGAAGCTTTCTTATGAATTTCAGCTTTTCTGGCCAGTAGTTCTTGAGAAGAAGATTTTTAATGACCCACCCTGTTTTTGCATTTTCGTGAATGATCTCCCCTTTGATGGGGGCTCTGGTCCTTCATTTGAACAAACTTGATTCCCCTTCACCCAGGATAATTGCACCAAGTTTGGTTGAATTTGGCCCAGCGGTTCTTGAGAAGAAGTCGAAAATGTGAAAAGTTAACGGACAGACGGACGGACGGACAGACGACGGATCAGAATAGCTCACTTGAGCCTTCGGCTCAGGTGAGCTAAAAAATCATCTAAGGATGCTTTGTACCAAGTTAATTGGTTTCCCATATATTCGAATGTAAAACTTTGATCCCCTAATGTGGCCCCACACTATCCCGGGGGTCATGAATTCACACTATGTCAGAAAGTTTTCATGTCAATTTCAGTTTCTCTGGCCCAGTACGTGGTTCTTCTTGTGTGGCCCCTCTACCCCTGGGAGCCATGATCTGAATTTATCGGTACATCAGGAGGGTTTCAGGTAAATTTCCATTTTTCTGGCACAGTAGTTCTTGAGAAATGTTGAAAGCTTTTCCTTACATAATTATATTTGCATGTAAACTTTTTATCCCCTGATGTGGCCCAACTCTACCTCCGGGGATCATGACTTTCATATAAAGGTAAATTTCCACTATGGTACGAAGCTTTCAAATAAGTTTCAACTTTCCTGGCCCAATAAGAAGTTTAAATTAACTTCACCCTATTTTGGCAATTATCTCCCCTTTGAATGGGACATGATTCATCATTAACATAAACTTGAGGATAATTTGTATCAGGTTTGATTGAAGATGGTCAAGTAGTTCTAGAGAAGAATATGACAATGTGAAAACCAATGAGAAAATTTGTAAAAACGTGCAGATGGACAAACAACGGACGACAGGTGATTGTAAAAGCTCATTTGAGTTGTATAGTTATGACATTTCAAGAGAAAAGAGTTTTTAAAGTATTTTTTCTATTTATATAAATTCCGATATAAATTTTTTTTGATACCCCATTATTACACATACACAAACCTTTGCGTGCCCTGATGATTGGCTGCATGCTTTTTACGCCCCGCGCTCGAGAATTATATGGAAACGTCATCATTGCCGGTGAAGGGCTGCAAAATTTACGCCTATGCTCGGCATTTCAGTATGGTCTTTGATCAGGAAGGGATCTTTATCGTTCCACACCTGCTGTGACACGGGACCTCGGTCTCATCCGAAGGACCGCCCCCATTTAGTCGCCTTTTACGACAAGCGAGGGGTACTGAGGATCTATTCTAACCCGGATCCATTGGCCCTGATGTGAGCAAACCATATAGATCTGCATTACCTCTGGATGCTTGCATATTACTGATCAAGGCCCCTGCTTTTTTGAAAATATTTTAAAAGATTTTGTCCTACAATTACTTATTTAAAATCCTTTATTGTGGTCATAACCTATCTGCAAAGGGGGGGGGGGGGGGGTTCTAATGGATTTGAACAAATCACTCTTGAAGAAAACTTTCACATTTCAGGCCTAGTGGTTCTTGTAAAGAATTGTTAATTATCTCCCCTTGAAATGCTTATAGATCCTGAAATGAACGAACTTTATCTATGCTCTTTCATTCCAAGATATTATGTACTTTGTGCCAAGTTTAATTGAAATTGGCATAAAGGTTCCGCAGACTACGATAACAATGCGAAGAAGCAGCGATACCCGGTATAATTATGTTCCTAGTCATATCATTTAATTTTATTTCAAGTGATTACTTAGCGGCGATACCACCTTTTTAAAAATTCGGATGATTTTCCATGAACTACCTTCGTAAAGCCGGAACTACTTTATTGACCACTTTTTATAATGGCTACCACGAAACGCATGCAGCCACTTGGTGAAGTTTGAAAGCTATTTGCTGGGGATAGAATTAAATCTTACCTCAATTTTTTAGTCAGATTTCCTTTCATTCTGATTAATATACTCTTTAGCCGCTCCTGGTATTGAATTATATCATGTAAATTTCTAGAGGTTGTAACGATATACCGGTAACCGGTGTATCGCGATATTTTTTTCTTTGGTTCGATAACCGGTACGCCAACCCAGAAAATCGGTTTTTTCAATACGGGTTTAAAAATTTGAATTCAGTAAAACATATTTACTTATCTAGTCAATTTTGCCTTTTGGATTTATCCAAATTACTTTGAATCAGCATGTTTTGTTTTGTTCTTCTTTTTGTTGTTTTTTCTTGAATAAAATGTTGTTTCTATATAAAGTTAAATTGTTTTAATTAACAAATGGTGACACTTAATGTACACTTGTTTTAAAGTTTAAATAACTAAAAAACAGAACACGGTGGGAAAGCGATACGTATCGATACGTATCACGATACACTCACAAAATA
Source organism: Ostrea lurida (assembly GCA_903981925.1). NCBI lineage: Eukaryota > Metazoa > Mollusca > Bivalvia > Ostreida > Ostreidae > Ostrea > Ostrea lurida. The sequence goes on along the minus strand of CAJDSM010000887.1, from coordinate 9,713 downwards.
TCGATATAACACGATACGCTTTTTGTATATCGATACTCAACCCTATAAATTTCCCACACAGTTCACTTTCCGTCACAAGATTATGAAATCGACACGGGTTTTCTAGTGTAAGTAAGCAGATGTTTTATATTTAAATCCGGTGATTTTGTTGGCCATTTTGCTAAAGATTATTAGTTATTGGCATTCTTTCACTCGGTGAGTAATGGGCAGTCCTTGAATGCCTTGAGCACAGTACTAGGTACTAGCCTATCGTCTATTCGTGAAAATGATGTGTGTGTGGGGGGGGGGGGGGGGGGGGCTACAACATTAGGAATCTTCGTAATGGTGCAGTAAACGTAGACGTCAGAATAAAAAAAAATCGGAGAGGGCTACATTATTGCAGCTAATTGACCCCAACATTGAAGAAAAAAAAAATCGCAAGTCGGGGCTGGAGTTATTTCATCTGAGCAAGTGTCGATACCTTGAATCCGCTTGATGTTCCCAATTTTTATCACTGTGTGAATAAATGGCCCAATATCAGAATTTTCATGGTACATGTAGATCTCGGTATTCCTAAATAGACACATAAATTTCCGTTCCCTTTGTACGAATTTTCTGCATGTTTACATCGTTTAGTCAACGCAGACGACAAAATATGTGTACACGTCATCAATTAAGTACACAGTTGTAAAAATAAAAAGGGGAATTCTTAAGTCTAATTATAGCGATAAGCCCCAATTATCGGCTGTTAATCTCAAATAATGCGCTTTTTGGAAGCGAGGTGCCTCAGGTGGTGAATATTTGTGTCCCATGACATAAATATTTTCTATTTCTTAAGAAACATGTGTTCACGTCATCACTGGACTGTACATTCTTGCGCGTATCTAGGTTATTTGAGGTCATAGGTCAAGAAATAATCCAACAATTAAAGTCTGATTGAACATTATTTTGTTGGGGTAATATGAAATTGACTCTTATATTTTTTCGGCTGATTCAGGTATCACCGTAATTTTAGACGGTAAAACTAAAGCATCAATGCGCTCTTCGCGCATTGATGCAGTTTTAATTACCGTCCAAAATTCGGTGATACCTGGATCAGCCGAAAAAATATGAGTCATTTCTTAAATACCTGCACTTTCATCAGAGACTTATACAACATGCTATTGTCTCTGCTTTCATTTAAATTGTAATGGTGCACAATAGAATGCCTCGTCATGTTTACTTTAAGGAGCGCTTTACGTAACCTTGAAAAAAAATCAAGAACAAAACATAAAACGCGATCTCTCAAGATGATACTACACCTATAAACGATCTCAAGTTTCTTGGGTAAACGAACGGGTTTATGGTTTCAATATAAGGGTGTCGGGGGGAAAAAGTAGGTTAGTAAACTGTCGCCCAGAAGCCCTGCAAACGACTGTATTAATTTCGACAGGGGTACGTACAACGTATAAGAACCACCGCTGCACAAGTGAACGCATCATTCAAATACATGTTTAATATGTAACGAATCCATTGGAGAAGGGAGAAAAAACTTGCCATAAAATGGGGAAAAATTCCAGGAGTGACGTAAAAACTTTCCTGTTCCAGAACCTGACGTTGATTTTAGTCCTTGTCGCATTATCCTTGTTGTGCCAGCTTACAACTATAGCAACGCCAGGATGGATGAAGCTGCATATGGAATTCTTTGATGACGAAAAAGTGTCCCCCGAGACAAACGGTTCCACATTATCTGACCTTACGGCGGAAGTGTCGGCTGGCCTGTGGTTCTTCTCCTTCTGTTATGAGGGACAGTTCAATAACGAGACAGAATTAGCTTGTTTGACGGAGACTTTTGTAGACTACAAAAACAAACACTTGTCTAAATTTCATGTGGACCATCTTGGATTAATCAGAGAAATTTGCTGTGAGTACAATTTCATACACTGCAAAACCCGATTTCTGATTTTGTTTTTAATTCACTATTTTTTTTTATGTTTGTCATTCCTTTCAGTCGATGCGTTAAGTGGACTTTTAGAGTACCAGATCGAGGCCTCCCTCAGCATTGCATGTCTACTGATCGGTTTAGTGTCGTTTTTGCTGCATTATAGACCAAGAAACCCTAGAAAAGGTTTTGGCATCGTCGCCTGCTCATGTTTTGCAGTATCAGGTACAGAAGTTGATATTTTGATACTCGGTGCACAGGGGCTCGTCATATTAAAATTTGACACCGTCTACGTGTAAATATAGAATAGAGAGGGTCAATTCGTGACGAGCCCCTGTGCTCAGTGTAATGTAATGCATGTAGACAAGAATTTGAGTAAGACCTGTCATCATTTTTTTTTTTTAAATAACTTTTCAGCAATCATGATGTGGGTAGTTGTTGGCAAGATAACGACTATCACCGTCCAGATGAAAAAGACTTTCCAGTTTCCCCTAGCAACCAGCCACGCCACCATTACCGTCCTGGCCCCCTGGTGTCTGATTGTGGCGGGAATGTCCGCCTTGATGACATCATATTGCACTTTGACATTCCTTGTCTATTTGGCCAAAGACAAAACCCCGGGAATTAAATACGGATCAGATATTCGACAGCCAATTCTAATGGAGGATAATCAGCCATGCTGCTCTAACAATAACCATGCGATACCGATGACACGTATAAACTAAACTTCATTCGGCTCAAAAGGTTGGAAAATGAAAACAGTATCAAATGCTAGATTTCTTCTTCTTCTTTTTTTTTTTTTTTTTTTTGTGAGGAATCGCACAAAATCACGAAATTGAGATGTACCTTTACAATGATTCTTTACCCAAGCATATCGTTAAACATTCACGTGAAAAGAATGCCTTTAGAGAGATTATTCAGATATGACCTTGGGAAAAGTCTGTTTGTCCTTGTCTGACGATCGAAATCTTGATCTCTTTGACTTCTGCTGTTCTGTACTTTGAGACAGTATCGAACGTTTAGAAAAAAAAAACATACAGGCACAATGGTTAATTATTCAAAATATTGCATATTGCACTGTAAAGTATTAGTAAATCATTATAATGTACAAACACATGATCAATAAAACGAATCAAAATCAATGTATTTGGTGTGATTATGCATAAAAATGCAATGAAGAATACAAATATTTATCATTTATGAACTGAAATATTGTGTATTGGTTTATAAATATACAAATAATATCAGAAGAACAACCAACAAGGCACACAATACACCCGGGACACGTACTGGTCACCACAAACAGCTCCTGTGATCCCGATATCGACTTCCACATTACGAACTCCATAAACAAGGAGACCAATAACTATACTATACAAACAAAAAAGAACAATGAAATTACAGATGATGCTGATGAATGAGATGCAATAGTACATTGTCTTAAAAACTATGTAATGCTTGTTTTCCACATACACAATATAATTACCGGTATATTGATCTATTTTGATTCATTACCCCATGTTTCTATTGTTTACATACGTCCATAAAAGTGTGAAACTTCCCCATAAGTGATCCCCTCCCAATTGTTACGTGTACCTTAGTTAGATGAAACTCCCCCAAAGGGGGGGAGATCTACTGTAAAGTCAAGTCTTCCCCAAAGTTGAGCCCCTCCACATAAGTCTGGCTTTAAAGTGAGAAACAGAAATATGTGCAGAAGCGAGATTTAAAAGCCATACCCCCCCCCCCCCCCACCCCCCCCCCCCCCCTCTGCCAAAATCCATCTCTGAGTGAGAGCTGGAAAGCTGCACTCCACATTTGGAGTAAGAGTTTCCTGAAGGATAAAGGTTCATGCCAGAACCAGTCTCTCTTTAATGATCTGCTTGTGAGACTCAGTCTGGAAATCTGGCTTTTAGAGCACCAGGAGTAAACATTCCCATCAATCATATCAACTACCAACACCATAGTCATTCTGTTTGAATAAGCTGGTTTCTTTTCAGTTTTACCTTCAGATTAAGTTGAATAAAGTACAGTAATAAAAACTTTAATGGATAATGACTTGCTTGGTTGCCAGAGTAGTCTTTCTAATAAAATCAGACAATATTGGTGCAATAAATGCAAGTTACATCATAAGGCAAATACTTACTACCATACTGAAATGTAGTTTACAACAGATTACTGCATTGCTTTTGATTTTAGTATTACTCAGCCTGCGATTAAAATTATGTGTTTGTATATAACTGCAAGGGATACATGTACACTACATACACAGAAAGCTTAAACATCCAAAGCATCTCTTTGTGGAGAAAGTTACATTATCTAGAAGTAGCTAATGGTGATACTCTACCTCCCAATTTTTCCTTTCTCTCCCCCCCCCCCCCTTCTTGTTAGGAGTTGATATAGTCTTAGCAAGGGATATCTTAATCCACAGCAAGTCTCAATATAAAGCCAGGCTTCTGGGAGAGGGGGACTCCCCCTTACCCATTTCATTTTGGCCTATTTCAATCTCACTGTACGAGGGAACAAACTTGTTGTTCTATGCATCTCAGCAAAAATAACATGGGCAAAAATTTCCTTAAGAACAGTACACTGACATAAATTAAACACTGCTCAATGTCATCAATTTCTTTGGCATATCATATACATAACTTTGTTGTGGCCATTGAGCATAACATGAAAAATTGATTGATCAAAAATGACTTGTACATCAAACTGAGAAATAGAGTCTTTTCTTATACAACACTAGAGCGACAAGCACCCAGAATATTGTGCCCCACAAGTCCATAGGAAGTAAATGGGAATGTGTGTGGGCCACCCTCCAGCTGAGTGGAAAGTGACGATGCAAGACTTCGTGTCCCATGTATAACAGAATGGGGTTCATACCTACAAATGGAAAAATCATTGAAAATCAATAAATATCTAAAAGCATAAAAATCCAACAACATCATGCTTTCTTGAAGTGTTGGATCTAAACAGATACAAGGACAGCATATTTATAGAAGACCACAACTATGTTTGTTGTTTAAAACTCAACACTTGTGATTTTGGAGTTGCAGCTTTTTACAACTTCATTGAAACCATTAGCTGAAAATTTTGTTCTACAAGATTTTAGTGCCTTGGAATTATGTTGCGACAGAGAAGAAATCTCTCATCTATGAATAGCTGCAGTACAATTGGGAAAAGGCAAAGATAACGAACACTGATCAATCTCGTAAGTCCCAAACAGAATACAAAAACAAAAGTTGGGTAAACACGGACCCCTGGACACGCCAGAGGTGGGATCAGGTGTCTAGGAGGAGTAAGCATCTCCTGTTGACCGGTCACACCCGCCGTGAGCCCTTGGAACTAATTGTTCTTCAAAGTAACACGACTTTCTGAATGGCCTGATTTGGAACAATTGTTTAGAATTATCTGCAATTGAATTCAATTATATTCCAAAACCTACCAGCAATACATACATAATGCTTTGAAATATAACAGACAAAATTTGATTAGAAGGTTTGTTTGGTTCAGGAGTGTCAGAGAGTTGTGCAGTGATAATGATCAAGGTGTCTGTGTTGTGTATTTTATAAAGCAGGAGCTTTTCAAGATTTTATTAATTACGAGTTTTAAAGACTAGTACTGTACACATGGATATGTTCACCACCATATCATTTTCGCCACTTTTTCCCTCATTGTCAGTGGGCAAATTTACGACCGGGTAAAACTATTTTCTCTGTTTCTCTCTATGAANTACCATATCATTTTCACCACTTTCTCCCTCATTGTCAGTGGGCAAATTCACGACCGGTTAAAACTATTTTCTCTGTTTCTCTCTATGAACACAACTTTGTCCAAGAACAATGCAAAGGACAAAAATATAACCAAGAAACAAACAAACATGGAGCGAAAATAACCCTGCATACAGTACCAATCATAACATGAAGCTTAGAGATTTGGAGACTGATGTTTGAATGTCATCCTCTTTTGCCTGTGCAGATTGGGAAATGTGCATGCTTTATATATGGGAAATTATGATATTTTGGGAATTTGTACTCTCACATTTATGGTTGTTTAGATGCTGATATAAATCTTTTTGCGATGCATCATGTATGTGAAGAGACAAAAGAAGGCGGGGCCCCACAAGTGTAGAGCCAGTAGCTGCCAATGGTTGTCTTCCACCTTCCAACCCACCGGGAAGAAGGTTCGATACGTCTCATGGGCAATGTACATAAAAATGGAGTTCATGCCTGCCAAGGAGCCAGTTATTTACTTTTAACATGCATTGCTATTGTACCAAATAAAAGACATGTCATTGAGTCACATCTTACTTGGTGCAGCTTGAAAGTACATATATATACTTGACAATGTGTTAAAAAAAAATTTTAAACTTAACATGTCTAGAATTCAAATGCAACTACATATTTTGTCTGTTAATAATATATTTTAAACTAAACATTTTCCATACTTTTTTTTATAACATTCAAAACTTAAAACAGCTTTCCTGCTTAGGATAAATTCTTTACCTTTTTGTTCCAAACTTTGAGACTCGGATCAAATTACAGTCAATATTTGATCAAATCAAACACAGGTGTTGGAACCACTTACCTGGGAAATAAAAAGGTGCCCCACTCCACACTTTGTAAACATCAATGGTTAGGTAACAAAATGCTAACAAGAAAAATGCAAATCCTGCCATACACAGAACATAGGATAAAGACCTGCAAGAAACAAAGACATTATTAAAAATGACTGCAAATTTCCTTTCTGAAAACACCATACACACAGAAAGAGAGAGTGACAGAGGAATCCTAAAATACTAGATTGTTTGGTGAATAGTCTCTATTGTACAAGGTTTATCACAAATTTCATGACCTAATGAAATTTTTTTTCTCACAGTGACCTTCTCCTTGTTAAATGATAGCACCAATTCAATTTTGAATTTTGATCAGTATTTGCTCTATAAATAAACTTGAATTGCCCTAGGTTAGACTGATCTACCCCCTGCTAAGATTCCAGTATACCCTACACCTTTAATGAAGGGAGTTAAATTAACAGATCCTTTTTTTTTTAAATCTTTAAATTTAATTGGGCAGAATTATTCTTTACTAGACAAATTCCTTTACAGAATTTTCCATAAAAAGACAAATGGCATTTTCAAAACAATGCATGAAGGAAATGTATCATATTCAGGGCTCAACATTAACTTAAATTTCCACTTGATGGACAAGCTGCCATCAAATTTTACTTGTCCGAATGTATATTTACTTGTCCGACACTGAACAAAAAAAAAAGGTTATTGCTATTAACTTTATTTTTCAAGATTTATATGAATTTATAATATCAAAATTTAAAGTTTTATTTAGTAATAAAAAACGAACATGATGTTTGTCAGTCCATAATTAACTTCGGCTAGTTCTCATGACAGCCAGACGTAAACGACAATTAAAAAAAAAAAAAAAAAAAAAGAGAGAAAAAAAAAAAAAAAAATGTGACTTGTACTATCGGATAAGTAGATTTAGAGACTGACTTGTCCGATCACAAAAT
>CAJDSM010000886.1:0-12291 GCA_903981925.1 Ostrea lurida | reverse complement strand
ATTACGGGTAAATTATGGTCATTCATTAATCAATGTCACCAAAATACACCGAGTTCAATCATTGTAATCAAATCCAGTCTGAATGGTTTCCGGTTAATCAAGGTGTTAGACAAGGTGGTGTGCTATCTACTTTTTTATACCTTGTTTTCATTAATGATCTTATACATGATCTACAAAAGGGTAGTCCAAATACTGGTATACTAGATATCCCTACAACTGCCCCTCTTTAGCCGACGACTTGTCATTAATTAGCATCTTCGCTAGCGCTTCAGACACAGTTAGATATCGCATACAGCTATTCAAGTAAATGGCGATTTACCTTCAATGCGTCAAATCCTGCATCTTGCAAATTCGAGCTAAAGGATCAAACGTAGATCAATTTTCATGGCACTTAGGTCCTTCTATAGTGTCATGCCAACAGTCATACAACCATCTAGGAATTATCATCAACTATAAATGTAAACTCTCTGACAGAATACAAGAAGCTTGCAACAAAGGACGTAAATCTTACTTTGCACTATCCGATCTTGGCACACAGTTTCTTAGCCCTATGACAATGTCTCACTTGTACAAAAAGATCGTACTGTCGTCCGTGCTTTATGGATGTGAACTTTGGAGCAACATATCATCTGTTGATAAAGCACGACTCAATACATTCCAGCACTTTATTAGCAAAAACTCACTTAACTTACCAAAAGTATGCAGGTCAGATATGTGTGAATCTTTTTTCAATGTCTTGCCTATATGTGCTGAAATTGACGTACGGAAACTTCTGTTCTTAGGGAGATTATGTCGTTTGCACCCAGGAGCATTAACAAAGTCAATATTTCTTGCAAGACTATTTCCCTATATTCACAGTCTCTCGGATTCATGATCATTCTGGCTTTATTCCGGATATCGTAAGGACTCTCCGATCATGTATGACCTTGTTTCCCAAATATGGAAATTCCTGGAGGATGGATCCTTCCCAACTAAATCCAACTGGAAGAAAATGGTACACTCTGTACGTAGCAGCGTCACAGCCTCGCATACAGCTCAGCGTCAAATACGTATGTCACACGACTGTGATTTTGTTTTACTTACGCAAATTTTCTCAGATTCAAAACCGTTCTCTATCTGGAGCATAGTTAAAAATTACAGAGAAATCGAACTCTGCAAGTTCATCTGCAAATTGTGTACCAACATGTGCTCGTCGGACCAACTCCAATACTGTGCTATTTGCGGAAGCTCATTTTCTAAGTATTCTCAACATTCATCGTGTGCGTGTCCAGCTACTAACGTTATTAGAGAGAATTGGTGGAACATGATCACAATTATTTCGACTTACATCTATGTGCAGAATTGTGCGGCTTGCCAGAAAATGATCTGTTTCTAGTTCTACTGGGGCGTTCAACATTACATGAAACAGATAATGACAACTTTCGTTTATTGAATTTCAATCTAGTTCGAAGTGCAGCGGCCCAATACACAGGGCTCTTCTCAGTTGTAGTTACCCCCCCCAGCAGCCACACCACACTGGTCAACACATCCAAGTCATTGTGTATGTTAATGCTTAATTATATGATTTTTGTGTCTATGTCTCTGTGAGTTTATGTTTTGTTTTCTTTCATTTCGCTTGTTTACATTTATGTATGTTGTTCAAATGTAATGTGTATGTATTAGTATGTTAATCTGTGTTTTCCATATCTCCACATGGAGGAAATAAAGAAAGAATGAATGATGAATGAATGAAACTAAGTCATATGTTAATTAATTTTGTTTCTACCTTTGTTAGACTCGTTTTCGAACTAGATTTGACGTTACGGGTAATCCCGTGTACTTTATTTCGACTAAGCAGTCCTAACCTCCGGATGAAGAGCTTGATATGATGCAGGGACGTCAAGTCATTTTTGTAGAATAAGAAATACTTATTATTCTTTATAAATGTATACACTTGTACAAGGAACGTGGGCATCTTTTCGTGACCAAAAGTCCAAGACCCCCCGCAAGGTCTTTTGTGGAACGATTCTACTTGATCATAGAGTGCTGCTACATGTGTATGTCGAATCAGTTCATGAGTATTATATCATTGTTCCAGTATTATTTATTTTGATTGGACAAAATGAAGCTGAAAATCAATAGATCAGGAAAAACGATGTATTCATAATTATGCGTGTGACAAAAATAACGCAATGTACGTAAGCTATATTCATTTCTTTAAAAATTTCAACACAATTATTGCATGCACACAAGCACGCACGCACGCACGCACGCACGCACACGCACACACACACCACACCATCACACACCACACACCACACACACACACCACAACACCACACACACACACACACACACACACACACACACAACAACACCCACAAACACAACAAACAAACAAAAAAAACCTTTAAAAATCATGGGTTTTGCAATGAATAAGAGAACTATTTTAGGTAATGATCGTTTTATTGTTTATGTGTGTTCATGGATGAACATTGTTGTAGATGTTCTGAAAAAGAGATTAAGAAAAACCTTACAAATGATTAATCAAATTCTAAAGCAAACTCAAATCATATTGAAAATGTATATTCGTAGCCATTTCGTGCCATCTAAGTTTCCTTTTCCTGTTAACGACTCAAACGGGATGACTTCAGTTTCTTCCGTCATCTCACCATATTTATTAAGCAATATTTCACTACCGTCTACACAACCGATTCGATACGCAAGAGATTGTTCTGTGTATGATCAGTGTTTTAATCTAGGCAAGCAACTGACAAACAAGTTGATGTTACAAGGGTTTTAACAATCTTGTTTAAAGTCAACATTTCTCAAATTATATGTCAGTATAACGATCTAGTTTGCCAATACAACCTGTCATTGGGTCAAATGCTGACTGACGTGTTTCATACCAACTATTGGGTCTTTCTTTATACATTGATTTTGACAGCAAATTACTCCATTTACCTGATCGAGATATATGTATGGGGCACACGGCGGATGTGACCGGTCAACAGGGGATGTTTACTCCTCCAAGGCACTAGACCCTACCTCTGGTGTGTCCAGGGGTTCGTGTTTGCCCAACTTTTAATTTTGTATTCCTTATAAAAGTTTTGAGATTGATGACTGTTCAGTATCTTCTCCTTTTCTTCATAATGAAATTTATCAAAACAGTACATTCATCGATAGTTCAATATTAATGTTGTTTTAAAAACTTGTCAATAATTGTTTTTATTTTCGGTACATATAAATTTTCGATAGATTAAATACAATGTAGATAAAAATATATAACGCAAAGATTTTCGCCGACGCTTAGCTCTTTGCCTGTGGCAAGCTGCAATCGTGGGTAACCTGTCGTTCAGGGGTACCATACGTATATATCATGGCAAGCAGCCATCGTGGGGAACCTGTCGTTCAGGGGTACCATACGTATATATCAAGTCATAACCTAATTGAGCTCAAACTTTCTTTTAAAACAGGAATTTGAAATTGTATGCCTGAATCGATAATATTTTTGGGGGGACTTCGATCAACTTCAAAGAACCATTTTAGACAGGACATTGGATGAGCTATTCTACCGTTATCTACACATATAATAATCAGGTAAAATATGCGTGAAAACTCACCGATCTCATATATGTGTCGAATTCGCCAAAATCAAGCTGACTGTCTGGAATAAACAAATAGCATTGTGTAATGGCAGTAATGATCAGACTATGAAATATCTTTTCCCCCGTGTCTCTCGGAAATATTGTGTTGTTGTTGTTGTTGTTGTTGTTGTTGTGGTGTGCATGTTGCAGCGAGCCTGTGTGTGTGTGTGTGTGTGGTGTGTGTGTGTGTGTGTGTGTGTGTGTGTGGTGTGTGCGTGCGCGTTTCATATAGTATGAACACTTTCTAAACTAAGAAAGTCATTGCGATAAAATATCCATGAGAAAAAAGCAGAACGCCCTCAAGGCTGTCTTGTGAATGTTAATCGAATCTTCAGACGAGAAGCAGATGTGCACGTTTAGATAATGCAAAAACAAGACGAAATGTTTTGATAATCATGAAAAAGTCGTATTCTCTGCATTAACGGAACTCAATTAATAATATGATTCCTCTGCACATTAGGGAAAATGTTGCATTAAAAATTTGTGATAACAGTAAATGATATTTGCTACCCATTAACCTGGGAGATCTCCCCCCCCCCCCAGATTAATACATATTCATACATTGCCATGGATGACTAACATCTTTGTCATTGTAAGTAAAAATGAAGCATTAACCTACATGTAGCCCTTGATCAATAGCTAATGGACGATTAGATAAAAGTAGAAAAAAAGATGATCACGGGATGCTGAGAGCATTGTACTTGATGCTGAATCTCTAAATTATTTCCTAAGTATAGTGTGCAGACTTCCATTTGATTGCGCACGATATATCTTTCGTCGCTGATTTATTTATACTACAATTGCTGATCAGGTATGAAATTGTGGGATTAATAGTCTAATAGCCTTTATCTATAACACGTGAAATAAATGTAAAGATGGGAACAAATAATCAATTTGCCAACATTACGTAAACAAATCTGTACTGTGTACTGTATGTTTGTCCTCTTGGCATGGACGCGTTTTGGAGCTAAAAATGTTTAGATTTTACACATGTTCACTTATGGTATTTCTATGGTCAGCAAAATTTGAACGTCATTTGTTGAGTTTCAAGTGAGATACAGCACTTACAATTCTTTGCTATATAACAACGGCTCGAGCCTTGCTTTTATTTACATAAAGATTGCTTCACAGAAAATACGATGTTTAAAAAATTGAGATGATTTCCCAACATTACGATAAACAAATCTGTACTGTGTCACTGTATGTTGTCTCTTGGCATGGACGCGTTTTGAGCTAAAAATGTTTAGATTTTACAATGTTCACTTATGGTATTTCTAATGGTCAGCAAAAATTTGAACGTCATTTGTTGAGTTTCAAGTGAGATACAGCACTTTACAAATTCTTTGCTATATAACAAGGCTCGAGCCTTGCTTTTTTTTAACATAAAGATTGCTTCACAGAAAATACGATGTTTAAAAAATTGAGATGTGAGAATCACTAGAACTGTTTAATTCTATTCAGAAATGAACTTGTAATTTGAAAAAAACTCTGCTTTAAAGGAACGTATACTAGCATATTCCAATATAGGTAAAAAAAACATGGCTCGAGCCTTGTTTATTAGCGAAGAATTGTAGTATTGTATCTCACTCGTAACTCAACAAATTACGTTCAATTTTTTGCTGACCATTAGCATTGTAAACATTAAACAACTGAAATTAATCTAAACATTTTCAGCTCCAAACGTGTCCATGTCCCTTTAAATACAAGAGGCCCCAGACCTTATCGCTCACTTGAGTATGTAACCTTTCCTTTGTTGAATTCTACAGTCTTTGTTGTAGCCTTATATACTATGTACTTGACAATTATTGAGATCAGACTTGAAGTAAATTATACCTTTATTGATCTTGAGAAGATCTTAAGGATTTTATCATATAACTCTTGTTTTTGTATTCTATTTTGGGACTTACGAGATAGATCACTGTTCGTTATCTTTGCCTTTACATAGCACTCTATAGTGATTCTTGGGACGATTTTTCCTCAATGTTCCTGAGTAAATATTTAACCCACCATTGTGGCCCCGTCTTGATCCTGGAGTCATAGTTTCACAAACCTGAATTTGCACTGTAGTATATTCGTATTCTAATTTGATAAAATGCACTCTTTAGATTCTCGAGAAGATTTTAATGCTGTACACATTCCGACATTAATCCTATTGTTTATTCATATTTCAATGCCTGGATATTTTGCTTCCAATATTATATTCTATTTTTAAGCTACTCCTATATCTGATAAATGTATTTCAAAGGGAAAATATATATTCCATGGTTTTTGCATGCCGTAACAAGTACAATGCAAAATATTCCAACTCAAAAGTGTCCTGGTAGTACATCTACGCTATAGCCAAGGGTGACGATACACGGTGGTTTCGAAAACACCTGTATCGTCACCCTTTGGCTAGCGAAGATGTGGTAATCATTTAATTTTATTTCACGTGACCACCTAGCGCCGATTTTCATTGGTTAAACACCTTTTAAGAATTGGGTGATTTTTGATCACGTACCTGAACAACAAGTAAAGTCTAATGGACATTGATTCTTTTTGTAATATAACATTAAATGATAAGAAATAAATCTTATATTTTTTTCGGGTGATATGCAGGTTATCACCGAGATTTTAAACGGTAAAACTTTTCATCAATGCGGCTTCGCGCATTGATGAGTTTTACCGGTCTAAATTCGGTGATACCTGCATCACCCGAAAAAATATAAGATTCATTTCTTATGTCAGGCCTAATTTTTAGCATAAACAATGTTTTGATGCATGTGTGCATTATACTAAATTTCGAGAAAAATTACATAAAAATGAGGAACGGTACGTCCTTCTTAAAAACTTAAACCACCAGTGTCCATGGTGTAAACTGTACTACATTGTACATGATACGTGTATATTCATATGACTTACAGTGTCCTTCTTGGTCCTTAAATACATGTAAGAACATTGATTGTATAAAAAAAAAATTCTCATCCTCTGTAAATGTATGCGAAAAATTACTATTCAGTATGCAATTATCCTCATACATGATGTATAAAGTAGTTTTCCAGTTTTCTCACACCATGACCAGGCTCCGTGTACAATACGGTTGGGATTTCTACGTAAGGTTATTCAGGTATAGTACAGAGGATGAGAATGTTTTTTACAATGAATTTTAGCCCCGCGAAATTAAAGCCCTTTACAGTATTTGGTTAATAGAATCGCTATCGTTGTTGAAGAGATTGACGATTTCCCCCATATATTGACAGAGATAAAACCATGTTACAACCTAGATCCAATCTTTATGGATACGATGATCATTGCATTTCCATTAAACATCAAAGCTACATGTATCCTACACGTTTGAGATTTTCTGCTTTTAGTAGCTTTTCAAATAATTTATTTTCATTTCTTTACAGAATTATGTTCATTGCAATCTTCTTGATCATGATCTTTCATTGGTGTGTTAATTTTAGAAATGAATGATTATGGAGAGATGCTGATGACTTTTTCAGTAAAATGGCGATGGAACCACAGGCAACTGTCGAAGGGCTGAACAAAGGCAAAAAGGCATGAAAAGCTAACTTGAAAATGGTTTCCACTTTCTGGGAAATGGTCAAGCTTTTGACATACATGTACGTGTTTCAAATATAATTTTGCTATTTTCAAAATTTTTGTTTCATGGTCGTTTACAAAACCAGCTACAAGGGATGTACATAATTCTTTAGTTGTATCGTACATGTACATAATTATGTAGTAAAATAAAATGAGTGAAACGATTAGTGCTATCAATATGATTATTATAATTTTTCTAAATATATTCGGTAGATATACATATTATCATAAAGCAATATTTGTAAATATAATACATTTCCTGGATCTTACACTTTTTTGTTCAGTGTATAACATTCCCAGTTTGCTTAGAGAAGGTATACTGTCACACATCTACCATTAAACATGTTTATTGTTGCTGCTACTGACATCAACAATGACTTCATCTTCATTTCATTGACCAGTAAATCTAGGTCGATCAACAACACCTCCACAACACCCGCCACAACATACCTGTGTTTCTGTCAGCAGTTAGAAAAATGATAGTCAAGTCCACTTCGGTAAGTGCACCGTCATTGTTGGTGTCCATCTGCTTGAAGTTGTGCTCCTTTTGTGCATCGGTATCTCCGTAGTCCCAGGACTGCTTGAACTCGTTGAGGTCAATGCTTACTGGAGTGATACATGAAACACTATTATGAAGAATAGTTTGAGCAGGGTTTCATTCAAATGTATTGACTATTAAAAAGTTGATCTGAAGAGAAAGTTTAACAGTATTCATTTGAACATTTGAATACCTGATATACCCATTGTAGATTTTTCGGTAACAAGAAACGGGAAAGAATTTTTGCACGACAATAACGTTACTGTCCAGTAAACCCCCATTTTCAGCTAGCATACAACGTTTACAATGCATTGAAATATTATTTGAATAGAGAAATTAGATTAAATGGAGGTGATAGTCTGATAGACGCATTGCGTTTAACTGCAAGCAGAATGTAATCTTATGGTACCAAGGTGCGGTAGAGTATCGTGTCATTGCCTTATTGTCATCGCATCGACATGTCATCACACAGCTGTGTCATTGTAATCGCATCATTGTGCCATCGTATCATACTTCTCGTTCCATTGCTCCATTGTGTCACAGCTTCGTAGTCATCATCTTCACTCCATCGTACCATCGACATTCAAATCGAACGTAAAACAGGCGCTATACCCTTAGTTTACTATGGTCTGTTTCCTTGGAATTTTGGTCTGTTTTGTGTCTAATGGGGGACCCGTCTTTTTCAATTTAAAGTGAAGTTACGCCTAGTTTGCATTTGATTATTCTGCATACGAAACTGTCGTCTTCTTTTGAAGCCGAATCAAGGTTCTTAAGATCACTCTCCATCTGATTGTAAACTCTGCCCAATGCATTTTCTAAATGCACGACATTGACATTGAAAGACGATGGTCGATACTTTTTATTCCTTATCCGAGGTGTGTGTGTTGATACATAATGTATTTATCATACATGATCAAGACAATGGGCTCGCGGCGGATGTGACCGGTCGACAGGGGATGCTTACTCCTCCTAGACACCTGGTCCCACCTCTGGTGTGTCCAGGGGTCTGTGTTTGCCCAACTCTTGTTTTGTATTCCATCTGGGACTTAAACGAGATTGATCACTGTTCGTCATCTTTGCCCGTGCATGTATTAAGGTAAAGGGCAAAGATAACGAACAATGATCAATCACGAAGTCCTAATAGAATACAAAAACAAGAGTTGGGCAATCACGGATCCTGGACACCCAGAGTGGGATCAGGTGCCTAGGGGAGTAAGCATCCACTGTTGACCGGTCACCCCCGCCGTGAGCCCATAGTCTTATGTCAGGTAAACGGAACAATCAGTCAAATCAGTGTGTGAAGAACGGCTTAACAATGGCTATGAAACACACCAGACAGCATTTGCTATGGTAGTCATATTGGTAAACTAAATTGGTATAACGACCATAGAATTTACAAAATGCTGCCTTCAAACGTGACTGTTGAAACCCTGCAACAGCAACTCGTCTGTAAGTAGCTTGTCTCGATTCAAAAAATGATCATACGCAGAACAAGCTCTTGCGTATCGAAAAGTTGAGAGACATACACACCATATGCAGGTGATGGAATATTGCTACATAATATGGAAGTTGACGATGAGAAGCTGAAATCGTCCCGTTTGTCATAAAGTTGAGTAGTTAGTTTGCCTTAATGTCAATGTTACATAAAATATCCAAGTACGAAGCAGACATGGAAGACTCTGTGGTGTCCTTTATTTCTAGTTCATTGGGATATATTGAATCGACATATGAATGGACATTATTATTGAATCATATTGATAGATAAAACATCGTCAATATATCGAAATTCGAATAAAGGCCACCGCTAGAGATTTCTTCTTTCATGTACGAAGCTTTTGAATGAATTTTGCCTCATAAGAAAATAGAAATGTCAGCTAATAAAGGAGCACAGTTCGTACCCATTGGAATTCCAACAGACTGTTGATAGACCCGATTGCCAAAAACTACAAAGATATTGTCAATAAGGAACTCCAGCATTGCTTTAATATTAACTTCAGAGTACTTATGTGTAGAATCAGAGTGGAGTTTAACAAAATAATTTTTTGAATGTCTGATCACTAGATAAGAATATTTCCTTTTCCCTGGCGATATACTTATACTTATATGTATATGTATGTTTGATAAAACTTATTGTTTATCAATTAGGACAAGATATCCTATTATTTCTTTTGCTAAAAGTTAACTTGTGACTGGCCAGACATACAGGCAAGCAACAAACACCGATTACATTATTAATTCACTCTCTAGATAAGTTACTAAACTATTAATCCTAATTCAACCACAACAATGTCATTCAGATACGACACGTTTCACGTGTAGTCCGAGATTTTTTGTTAAACAGAATGTCGATGTCTTGCCTTGGTTAGTCGTTTCCCCCGATTTATCGCTGATCGAGCACGTCTGGGATGAAATGGAACGATGTCTACGCTATTTACTAAATCTGCCAGTGACAATGGTTGATTTAGGTTAAGGCTTTACCAACATCTTCAACAACATCCCCCAAGCATTTATGAACACTTAAATGACATCAAGGAGACGCCGTTGTCAAGCATGCGTGAATACAAATGGTGGTCACACGCGGTATTAACTTTGTTAATTGAATTTCGAATACCAGTGTCTTTCGGGTGTGCTGATATTGATGTTATTCGACGTTAACATTATAGGATTGTGAAATGTTGTAACGAATACAGTTGTTAACAGTATTGCAAAAAATAAAATTTGTTCATTATTATTTTCATATATTAAAGAGGTTCACACCTAAAGTTTGGACTAATGTAATTTTTTTAGGAACTGTATTTTTGATTTCTACATTGAAGGAGAATTGGGAAATTAAAAAGAAACACTGGGGTTGACATGCTTGTTATTGAGCTACGGTGATTTAAACATGCCCTTTTTGCACTTAAAGATTACTGAAGATTTATGCATTTTAAACTTGATTTGTCTGTTGCTGTAAACGAATCACAAACAACACAAATCAATCATTACATAGAATAGATACATAATCATGTCTTCTTATAGTACAGACCTGGTTGCACGAACGTTAGTTAAGCTTAACTGACATTTAGCGTCTAGTTAACGCTGTATAAATGCATGAGTTAATGGAAAGTTAACTCTCAGTTAAAGTTAACTAACCATCGTGCAACTGGGTCCAAATATAAAAAAAAAAGTTCAAAGGGAACGTAAGGTCAAATATTTAATTTTGATATGTGAAAACTGGTACCATAAAGATAACAAAAGCTAGCATGGAGAACCTTATTGTAACTGATAACAAGTTTTAATCTGTCATTTACACTGAAAACTGAGCTGAATGGGGAAATCTCTTATCATGGCGGCTGATGACGTACAAGCGACAATTCATTACGGCTGCTGTACCCATAGCACTATTTAGTTGTATAGTAACACTTTCCAATATGCCAGAGTATACCTCTTGTTATTGTTACCAAATAAAACCCTAGAAATCTCAAAATAAAGCAAAAACTTTTAAAGTACTTGCACATACTCCAGAGATTTTTTTTTTAAATTTATATTATTTTCACAAATCAGAAACATGTAAATCAATATTTACAATGAATTTGTTTTTCCATTTCCTCACAGACACACGCTCGCACGCACATACACTCAGTCTATGTTTGTATGAATATGATGAAAGCAGATAACATAAGTTAAAATCAAAAATGTTTTTCCATAATGACCATAATTTTTCAAATTTGCAAACATCACAATTTTGAATAGCAATGTACTTTTCAATGTTAAATTTGAATTTCAAGTGAGATAATAACCCATATATATTTGGTAGTATACACTTATTCACTGACTGTGAGTGAAATAGCTCTTTTATTCAACCCGAGGCAGGAACTATTCCCCGAGGGCTTGCAGGGATTTTTTAGGGTCTGTCAGGAGCCGAAATAAGGTCCCATTCCCAATGCTAAAAAGCAGTGTAATTTTTCTGCATTGTAGCTTTAGAATTCCCAAAAACATGACAATAAATCAAAATGAAGTGCATTACTAATCATAAATCTCCTTCACAGATCCAAAAATTTCAAATTTTGCAAGAAATGAGAAGCAAATGACTTCCCAAAACATGACAATAAATCAAAATGAAGTGCATTACTAATCATAAATCTCCTTCACAGATCCAAAAATTTCAAATTTGCAAAAAATTGAGAAGCAATGGACTTTCAGTTTATCTGATAAAATAATGTAAGCTTCAACCAGATTGAGAGTCCAATTATACATTAATGTGCTGGTTTTGTTTTTTCTCTCTACTCTGTATTAAACATTTTCCCCAATTTAAAGCAAATGTCGCTAATTTTTCCCAATTGAAAAGGCCCTGGCCCCCGATATTAAGACCTTAAAAAATCCCTGGCTTGCCAGATACATTAAAGGCACTATAAACATTCTTAACTGGATTCCTAATTACATTAAAGCACTAGAGGCATTCTTATCTGGATCCCATATCAGATACATTAAAGGCACTATAGGACGTACCTGGATTCCGAATCAGATAAATTAAGGCACTAGAGGCATTCTTACCTGTATTCC
>CAJDSM010000885.1:7987-20462 GCA_903981925.1 Ostrea lurida | reverse complement strand
TTTTTTTATACACAAAAGCATGAATGATCGGGATCGACATTCCGAGAATACCAAAACCAAATAGATTGGGGAAAGCGTTGTTTTCGTTCTCCGGGTTTTTCAGGATTTTAAGCAGGTTTTAGATTACTTTTGCAAAATGTCACGTCGTCGAAGAGATTCAAGTGACGAAGAAGATGGTAATTATAATTCTAGAACATTGTAACCATTGTTTTTCAGTCGATATATTCAAAATCGAAACCGGGCTGTGAGACTATTTCCAAAACATGTCGAGAACATTTCGAATATGTTTGTATCTCACGTGATAATTCAGATATGTTTTTGACATGAAATGCTATAGAAATGCATTTATGTTACATGAAATTGTCCCATTTTGCATTAATGTAACTGCAGAATTTGTAGCTCACAGATTTGGGTGAGCAACATATGCACTACTTTCAGTGGAAACAAGGGTGTAACTTTCTTGTCCCCCTCCATTCTGTCCACGCCTGTATAAAGTATTCCACTTGTGGGAAATGTTGACAGCACCAGTTGTGCTTTGGGTTAATGTTATAGGTAATATTATGCTCCTGCATACTAGAGGTTCAGGGTGAGATACTTTTGAGTTGGCGCCGTGTCCGAGGTATCATACAACATGTTTCTTTTAAATAAGATGACCATTTCCCAACATTGAAACCATACTAAACCATTAAACAAATTAGTATGAAAGAGCTGACCATGTAATTGAGTTGAAATTTAATTTACTGTGACCATTCTTATGAATTATTAGAGGCCAAAAATAAAATAGCTGGTGTTTCCGCTAACATACCAGAAAAAATAGGGTAGGTAGGTAGGAAATACATTTTATTTTATTTTTAAATTTTATTTTCAATAGTAGGGAGAACACATTACATTAAGTCATTTTACACCTACTGATTCATTATGATTTATTATCATTAACTATGGAATTTTTATTGAATTTTATACTTTGAAGTTTTGTTTTGAGTTACAAACATATCACATACTTGACACAGTATAACTTAAACAAAAATCATGGACTAGGAATATATTTTATCCAGAAAAGTACGATTTTTTCTCAAAAATTCAAATAAAATGTTTAGGGTCGGGGCTATAATTTAGGGTCGGTCGGGTTAGCGGAAACTCAACACATTTTATTTTAGGCCTAATTATTTATGACTAAGTAAAGAAAATAAATGTAAAATGAAACACCCCCTCTTTTTTTTTTTAGTGGGACATTCTGCAAGAAAACGCAGACGAGGATCAGAAAATATTGACATAGAGGAGAGACTGGAGTCCCTGATCACCAGAGTGGGCGAAAAGGTAAGTGTAAAAAAAAAATCAATTCTTAGAAGATGACAGGTTTATAGTAAAACCAATGCTATGTTTACAAGTTTTGTAATGTTTTATAGTGTAATGTTTTGTAATGTTTATAGTTACAAGTTTTGTAATGTTTTATAGTCTACAAGTTTTGTAATGTTTTAGAGTACCTCGTCGTTGGAGAGTAACTTGGAGGGGCTGGCTAGTGTACTGGAGGCAGACCTTGGGAATTACAAAACCAAGATAATGAGGATTCTGTGTTCCTGGTAAGCAATGGTGATATATAAAAATAACGGCCCCATCCCAACCCCTTGAGCCACTATCCTGATCTGACAAATGAAATTTATTGAAATTTTGTATACTTTTACAGTGTAGTAAAACTACCAGAGAAGATGGCTGTGTACAGCACTCTGATTGGACTCCTGAATGCCAAGAATTACAACTGCGGAGGAGAGGTACGGTGCATGTAGTCGCTGTACTGGTAGTAGATTATCATTGTAAGATTATAAGGAAGCCGTTACTTAGATTGTGTTTTAAAAATCATGTACAAGTATTCCACAAAACTTGTCAAAGCATGTGCGATCACAATTTATTGACTTTTTGGAAAATCTTTTCACTGCTATGGTGTATTTCTAATTAGTATTGAAAGACGGTCAGTCACTATTTTCTCATTATTTTGATTGAATCCTGGATTCCATACTGACAGACTGCAGTGATCTTTAAATATATATGTATATGTCCAAGATGTCATTGAATATAGATAAAAAAAAAAATCTGAGCCTAGTCTCTAGTGCCGTAAAATTTTAATAGGGAAGATTCCTCACTACGTGTATTAATCTTTTCCCCATTTGATAATACAGTTTTTGCAACTGTATCTTATTTAAGCATTGAATTCTTATTGGATGTCGTCGGTGGTATAACAGCACCTGGCCGTGCCAACAAATTGAATACCGCACGTTAGTGCGGTATGATAATTTGTTTGGCACGGCCAGGTGCTGTTATACCACCAACGACATCCAAAAATAAGAATTCAATGCTTATATTTACATTTCTCAATTTTATATTTTATAAATGTTAGATTTTATTTATTTAATTCAAAAATTTTGGGCCTTTCAAAACTGGTGTGCACAATAATGGAAGAGCCGAAAATCAGCCGTTGTACTACTACATAAAATATAGTGCATTTGGATATTACTTATCTTCAAACTATACATTGAAATTAGGCTGGAGGTTTCATCCATTTTATTATTTTCTATTTACTACATATACATATTGCAGATTACAAGTACAGATGTATATGTAGTTCCAGATGTATATTCATACGCTGTGATTCGGTTTAGAGTGTGTTATAGGAATTTGAATGCTCTTCATTTCCAGTGCATTTCAATGACGAGGAAATACACTGAATGTAAATATATTCCAATGGTTTTTTGTTGTATCAGTTTTAAAGAATTTTAGAATAAAATCCCCTTCAGCAACAGAGTTAGTAAGGTATATTGGAAACAACCTCTTTCAGCATTCATTGAGGAATGGGCATTGTGTAAGGATACATTTAGAAATGGTGATTCATATTAAAGATTTTTTAGAGTTACCTTGTTGTACTTTCTGTTGCAGTTTGTTGAAATGCTTGTCAGAAATCTGAAAGAGGCACTAAAGACAGGGGAATACGACAATGCCAAGTTGATCGTAAGTGTATTTGAATTCATCATATCTAACATTGAGAATTTTTTCTCTCAGATTGTTTTAATGCTAGAAATGGGATTTAACAATATTTTGTATAAATGTATAGCTTTTTAAAAAGAGAATCTGCTCTTTTTCTCGTCCACAGGTTAGGTTTATAGCAGACTGCGTTAACTGCCACGTGATTGTCGCGGGTTCCTTGCTGTCGATGTTTGACAATTTCGTAGAGGTGACGCTGGAAGACAACATCCCTCAGGTGAGAACTGATGATGTCTCAACATTTTTGTAAAAAAAAAAAAAATGTGCTTTCCGTTCTGGGTTTTTTTTTTTTTTTTTTTTTTTTTTTTTTTTTTGTTATTTTTTTTTTAAGCTCACTAGGCTTAATGTTTGGAGAGTCATTGTCATGAACAAAGTGTTGGCATCACATTTTTAGTGGGGGAAAAACCCCAAACTTTAACTTGGGGTGTTGAACCATTCTTTTAAACCAAGGGAGATGGGGATTTTGGTATATCATAAATAGATGCCTCATGATTAGGCCCACACAATGCTTTATCACACAGGTAAAATGTTTGGATGCAAACACCAGTTATTCAAGATGGCATTGTGATTTCTAAAATGCAGAGTGTCTATGTTGCATTTTCCAAATTTTTCTGAAAAATTGCAATGGCCAGTACAAGTGTCATGATCTTAAGCTAAGGTCACTGATCAAAGGTCAAGGTCACAATGCACATAGTGACTTTACATTGTCCGGGTCATAACTTTTCACTGTCAGTGCATGGATTTGATTAATATTGCCTTCTGTATGTCTACATTCTGTCTTTTCTAAAAATAATTATGACAGGTGTATAATGCTACATTTATAGCATTGCTTTTGTTCAATGTTGATGTTTACAGTTGTACTCTAACTAGTAATAAAACATGATTTTGTTTTGATGTTTACAGGTGCGCTCTGACTGGTATGTGTATGCGGTCCTGTGTGCCCTGCCATGGGTAAGTATGGTGTTGATGAGATGAAATCTTACAAATAATACTCATCTCAAAACCATTAGTAGGTATTTTGAAGAGTGGCTTTTTTTTTTCTTCAGATTTTTTTTTAATTTAATAAAACAAATATTGTTATATACCCCTATATGTGTATTTCTTTCATCAACTAAGTAAAGCTGAACAGGCTTACATAGGGAGGTAAGCATCTGTGTAATATTTTTAAATGCTGCAGATGTACATCATTTTTAGAGCACATTTACCTTATATTTTGATATTCTTGGAAACATGTGAATAATAATGGTAGCCTATTTTCTACAGTTCATTGCTTAATGTCAATTATATTTCACTGGTCTTGCCAGAAAAAAGAATATAGGAAGGAGTGTTGCAATTCTTAACCAAGGCAGATGGTTACAATGTACATGTATGTGTAAAAAAAGAAGGGCGCACTCTACCGATGAGACAGTGACATGTATAGCTTGTTTCTGAAAAAGGCAGCATGGCTTACCTGTAGAAGTGCTATTTTATATACAACTTTTGTGAATTGCAAAATGAAAATGAAGGTTTCGGAAGTGAAAGGAAAAGGTTATTTAGAAAAATTCTTCAATAATTCGCCCATTTATGGAATGTTTTCTCTGTTGCAGGTGGCAAAAGAGTTACATGAAAAGAAAGAAGCGGAGTTTAACAAACTCTTATCCACTATTGATAATTACATCAGGTTAGTAATAGGTTCATCTCAACTATTGATAATTTTATTTAACAGGTTATTATACCCCCGCTCCGAAAAAAAAAAAAACGCTCCGAAGGAGGGGGGGGGGTATACTGTTTTACCCCTGTCCGTTCAAAACAAATATTTTCGTCGCACTTTTCTCTGAAACTGCATATCACAGCCAATTGATATTTGGTGTATGACTTCATCTAGGGGTCCCATTCGCATGTCAACTTCCTGTTCACCGACTTAGTTTAAAATTTTGGAGTCTTAATTGAAATAAATATTTTTCATCGCACTTTTACAAAATCTTAGGGCAGCAGTTTCCTTTACTTTCGAGGGGGATACCTCAGTGAGCAGTAGCTCACAGATTCCTCGTTTGCACAGTCTTATCAAGTATTGATGATTACTTTAGGTTAGAAATAGATTTACATTATGTTAGAAAAAAACTATTGTCAAGTATTTATAATTACTTCAGTTTTGTAATATTGGTTAATGAAAAAATCTTTTCATAGTTAGGACACTATGAACTGGTTGTCTCCTATTGAGTAGATGGGCAAGGTCACAGTACAGGTTCCAAATTTATAATGCATGGAATTATGTATACAGTGAAAATTAAACAAAAAACAAAGAATTACATGCAGTCTTAATGAATAAAACTTTTTTGAGCCATGGCCTCTGTCTGGATTGTTTACTGAACCAAAGAGAAATTCAGTACATGTAGTTCCAAGTTAAGATGGGCTTAATGATTTACTTTGGGAAATGCAACTGCTCAGGTGAGTGATGTGGCCTGTGGGCCTCTTGTTCTGGACAGGTACAGTTCAGCAGATGATGTGATGGGAGGTTACTACCAGCCTCACCCAGGCTGTTTAGAAAAGGTTTGTTTGGATCTCACTAGCAGCGTACCTCATCAGAACTCCAAATAATCAAATTGCTGTAAAAATGGCTTCCACAACATACAATATTTTGATATGGATTGTATTTTGTTGTAGTAAAAGACAGAAAATTCATGTCCCAGCCTTGAGAGTGTGGACCTCTGATTTTCCCCACCCCCAGGAGGAGGTAAGTAAAACTGTGTTCTGACTGAGGGGTTATAGAAAGCGTTATTTTAAGTTCCGAGTAATTCTGATCACATGGGGGAAAAAAATTCCTTTATAACGCTTGTTCACAATTTCATTCAGACAAATTGGAATGTTGTAGAATTCTGTGAACTGGTATACATGAGTTTTTATGTTCATGAACAGCAATCTAGTATTGTTTAACTGCAAGGTCTAATTCCTCAAATCATCACTTTTTAATCTTCAGAAGAAGAGAATGTAACGTTAAGATCAACCCATAAAAATCTTGTTCAGTAGTTCTGATTTACATTTGCTAAACGTAACTGATATAGATTTTAACGTCTTTGTGACTTTCATTATTTAGACTGTTTCTGATTTTGCTGTTTTTATGATTTTCAGTATCTAGACTGCCTTTGGGCGCAGATTAAGAATTTGAAGGCCAACAAATGGTCAGAAAAGCAGATCACGAGGCCATACCTGGCCTTCGATAGCGTGTTATGTGAGGCACTCCAACACACCCTCCCCCAAATAATCCCACCCTCACACAACGAGGAAAACACCTATCCTCTTCCCAAAGTGGTCTTCAGGATATTCGATTATACAGATGTACCTGAGGTAAGGACCAAGAAATCATATGGATTGAGATGGTTAAACTTGTACATGGATGCATTTGTGCAACTTTTAATACATTTCAAATGATTTGTTGTATTACACTGTAAACTAACTTTTATTCTTGTGAGAGAAATATTTTTGTGAGGTTCACGAGAATTCCATCTTGTATTTGTTCAAGATTATCTCAGTCACAAAAATTAGTAATTATAAAATTACTAAATTGTGAAATAAGATTGTCATTAAAAAAAAAAAAAGTAATCATTTCCAATGTATTATGAATGAAATGAGTAGCGTTCAGTCAATTGTTACATGTACTGTAGATTCCTTATTTTACGCAAGAACTTGATATTGCAAAAGAGACTTGTATTCATCAAATCACGAGAACATGAATCTATTAATGGTCAGTAGATCAACAAGGGAAAATAATAGAAAGTAATTTTATTTTGTGAGTGATGTGTCTTGTGAAATTACATGATTGTAAATTCCTCACTTTACATTTAATAGGAAGCAACAATCTGTATTGATGTTGTGTAGGTGAATTTACAAAGAGCGAGTTAACTTTGTTTTATAGGGCCCCGTGTTGCCAGGGAGCCACTCCATAGAGAGATATCTGATAGAGGAACAGATCGACAGGATTCTTTGTACAAACTTCGTGGAGCGCAAAGACTGGTAAATGGATTACATATTTTTTCTGTACATTGTAGAAAACATTCACATTGCAGAACAGTGTGTGTGAAACGCTCTAGGATTCGGAGCCAGTGGGTGTTAATGAAAACGTCTCACAATATTTCTATACTTTTTTTCAGTGCTGCAGCGTTATTAAGTTTTCCATCCAAAAACAAGATCCCACTGAATTACATGATAGTAGAGGTAAGATTCAAATCCTTCATCAGTGTACAACCTTTGAGTTTGACTGTAAACAAATTTATTATACCCAGAGACCAATACACATATCAATGCGTCACTTGGAGTTATGTCCCTTTGTGTAGTCAACCAAAGGAGCAAGTTTTCCTTCTTTACCCTACCAAAGTTACTAGTGTGAAATATTGCCAATTGTAAGTATATGGGTTGCCACATTATTGTAGTTGACTGCAATTAATGGAAAAAATGATAAATGTCAAATCTACAGATCAGAAAAATTACAAATGATTTTTTTCTTCTTCAAGATGGTTGGACAAGGGGCGTGACTTGCACAAAGTTTTGATTTATGTATTGTCTCTGAATTTGTTTCGGTCATGTTTTTTGTTTGTTACAGGTGATGTTTTCTCAGCTGTTTCTGCTCCCAAGACCCCCCTACCTGGAGATTTTCTACGGATCATTATTGATAGAACTCTGTAAACTACAGCCGGGCTCCATGCCACAAGTTGTATCCTTAATACATACAATGTACATTCCTGTAATCCATTTCACTCCATATTCCAATGTTCTTTTTTTCTCTCTTGTTTTACCATGTTCTTTATGTTATGCAATATCATGTCCTACATGTAACTCAGTACAAAATTTATCTCCTTGAGTATGTTGGATTAAACGAGTATTACTGTGTAAGACATTGTTTAGCGGTATTAAATTAATTGGGAGGTATGTATATCATTTTTGAGATGGACATCACAAGCTTATGTAAGTTGTACAATGTTTCTTTTAGCATATTTTCCCAAAATATCATGATGATTTCTTTAACCTGCTAGTTAGCACAAGCCACTGAGATGTTGTATGAGAGAATTGACACCATGAATGTTGCCTGCATTGAAAGGTTAGTAGATGTGATTATTTATAATAGTAGTAAAACACGGTCATAACGAGTCTTTAAAAGGGCCAATGAATAACAAACAAACTTTGTTATATTCAATAAAATTTCTATGAATTTCTCTCATTTGTGAATAAATATCATTTTCCAGTAAGCCTGAATTTGTTATAAACGTTTTCATTTTAAAAGTGTTTTACTTTAGTCAAAAGTTCTGTGTTCAGTACACTTTTTTGTGTCTTCTCTTTTTTACCCTAAAATCCTCGCTCGTCTCATCTCTCTCGTCTCTCCCCCCCCCCCCCCCCCCAACTGATATCATTGCAGCCTCAGTCTCTCTGTTATATTTTGTAAAAGATAGGGCTTTGATATTAGGCATGTCGTTAGAGAGTCCTTTAATACATTATATATCATAGTTGATTACATCATTATAGTCTGCCCATTAATCTGGAACTTGGGAATCTAAGACATAGCTGGCAGGATATTCTTTGTGCGGTGGACATTTTTTTAATGGTATATGTTCCTTGTAACACTAACTTAAAATTTCCACACAGGTTCTCCAACTGGTTTGCCTACCACTTGAGCAATTTCCAGTTCAGGTGGAGCTGGGATGACTGGTCAACCTGTTGTCAGATGGACCCAGAATTACCCAAACCCAAATTTGTCAAGGAGGTGCTTCTAAAAGCTTTGAGGTAAATACAGATAGAACTCATATAATGTACATTTTGTCAGATGGACCCAGAATTACCCAAACCCAAATTTGTCAAGGAGGTGCATGCTTCTGAAAGCAATGAGGTAAATAGATAGAACTCGTATAATGTACATTTTTATCTTGTGAATCCCTTTTAAAATCTATTTACATATGTATTTCCTGTGAATCACATACCAGTATGTTTTCCATATAAATCTTGCTTTGTTAATTGTTTCAGCGAGGCATAAATTTCCAGGTCATTCAGTTTGTTTATCAGTACTAGTGTGTGCCCATTGTTCACTAGTAATTTAAAAGTGTATTTCTGTACAGTTTATTACAATCAATGAAGGTCACGTTTTCACAAATAGGAAGTGGTAAACAGTAAATATTCACTGTCTGAGGCTACTGATAAATACCTGAAATTGTATAGAAAATGAAAATAATGAAAAGTTGTGAGGTTTGTTAGAAAGAAAACATTTACTGCTGTGGCAATTTTTGCAATAATGTCCAATGCTCAAACTGTCTTTATGAATTTATCAAAGTATCAGAAGCATTGGATGCTAATTAACTACTACATAAAATTTGAATTAGTGATACTCAAGAACTTATTGTTTTATCTGTTGTAGGTTGTCCTACCACCAGCGAATGGTAGAAACTGTCCCTGACAGTTTTGAAGCCCTTCTCCCACAAAAACCTCACTCTGAGTTCAAATACGAGAAGGAGGGGGCAGGGTCAATGCCAGGCACCATGGTAGCCCACCAACTGATCTCCTCCATCAAGTCTAAGTGTACCCCGGAGGAAGCCATGGTGTTACTCAAAGATCTCCCCAACCCACTCAGTGAGGAGGAAAGTGAGTGAATGGAAATTTTCATACCTTTTTTAAGCCTCTTTTGTCCATCTGGTAAATGAATTGGGAAAATTAAATTCTGGGTGAATTTCAAGTCTTATTACCTCAGATGTAGTAATAGATCGTGTAGTACAAATTTAAAACGAAATCATCATTTGGGTGAAATTTCCTGGTATACAATAACAATGCATTATTTTATCAAAGTAAACTGAATCCATGTTTTTAAATTATAACAGAATGAAGACCAGTCTTTGATTGTCTGATTTGAATTTTGCTTTTCTTTTAATACCAGGTGACCCGACCTACCATCCACTCAGAATTGATGTCTTTGTCTCTGTTTTACTTCACCTTGGCAACAAGTCATTCAGCCATTCATTTGCAGCCATAGCGAAGTAAATATTGTTTTTGTTCATGTATTTGTATCAGGGTTGGGCGGTTAAAACCTTCATTTTATCAAGGATTTTTACTGCATTATCTTATAATGAATAAGATAATGGGCTTAAAAACTATATAAAGTTGAGTGTATTTGTGGACTGAATTAGTTTTCTAGCCATCATGAAAGTAAAAATCCTTCATAAAATGAAGGTGTTTCATTCAACATGTAAGGGAGTGGAAGACCATGGAAAGCAATGGTTATGAAATATATCCGTCATGCTTTGTAGATTTCATCACATTTTAAAGCTTCTAGCTGACACAGAAGAGGGACAAATCTGGTTACTTCGTACAATGTTTGAAGTCTGGAGTTCACATCAGCAGGTAACATGAATAAAGTTGAACATAACGTCACAGATAATGTATGTATTATCTTGTCAGTGGCTATTTTTAAAATATATTTTGTAGGGATGTCAAAATAGGAAAATTTCTTAGTCGATTTTTTGATGCCATTAGTCGAAGAATATTCGATTATTCGAAAGGATTTTATTCTACCACTGTCATGGTGATGTTCCGTCATACAATAAATAACCCAGTACAACTTACGTGCTGCTTTTTAAGTGTATTTACCAACAATTAGATACACACCATAAAAATGCATTTACTTCATGAACTTGTTATGTAAAGGAACATTGGTTTAAATATGAGAACACACTTGAGTGTGTATAACTATCTAATTTAGTTAGATTGTGTTTATACAATTAACCAGAGCTGTATTCTTAAGTGTAATTACCATGCGATTGCTGCTCAATTATCTGTAGAAGTCCTTTTAGATATACCCCCAATGACAACGCTTAGTACAATTAAGTTAAGACATCGCAACAACACGCCGCTTTAAACGAAAAATGTGAAATTATGGCATTTGAATTCCCACCAGCATTAGAACACATAGTTAATCATTTTTTCGCTCTGCTCGTGAGACCCTTTGTAGCGGAGTCTTATTTAAAAAATATATATATATTCCGCTATGTCTGCAGGTTGGGTTTGTAGTTTTGATACAAGTAAACTGGGAGATGAAACGAAATTGTTTGTGATGGAATATTCATGGAAAATGCAAATATTTTTTGACAATTTTAGATATATAGGACACCGAAATGGATAAATTGTCAGTATGCTAAATTTTAATCTGACTATTCTCCGACTAATTTTTTTAGTCGATACGTCGATGCCATAAAGTACTATTCAAATAGTTGAGATTATTCATTGACATTCCCTAAGTGCCACAAAAAAATACGTGAGTTTACTCGTCATGCGACGACCCTATATTTTTTTGGCCACTACCCTAACTTTTATTGGAAAATTTGAACTTTTCCAAAAAATGTTGTCCTTCCTCCAAGCTAATTATTGGTTTTACCGCCTGCTTTTGTGCCACAAGATAATCCAGTCTTAGAAGTAGTTGACAGGAGGGGTGTTTAAAACTGCAAACAACAATAATACACAAATGATCATACACAACTCAACACCCTATAAATATCAACCCCCACCTAATTCACTATCAAGTAAGACTCATGACCCCCAGACCCCACGCCCCCCCCCCACAAGAAAAAAAAAAAAAAAACAAAAGTTCCGAACCTACCGACCTTTCATTTTTTTCAGCAGTGAACAGTACCCCCATATTTTTTTTTTGGCCTAATATTTTGTGATTAATATATGAAGTATTAAATGCAAATTCTTACAACTTAGGAGGTCTTCAGTATTCTGGAATTGGAGCCCTATTCTGATTTTGATAATGAGAGTAAGTCTTGCTTTTATTGCTTTCCTAACTTGTTGATACATGTAATGAATGCTTCACCTCTTCCTGCAGATGATGGTGGTCCTGGTAGACAAGTTGCTGAAGACTCAGATCGTAGAACCTTCCGCTGTCGCCAACTGGTTATTCTCCAGCGAAATGCAGCCAGAATTTACCAAGTAAGCAGCAGTTTTGCTTCATATAGTGAAAAAGAAATTTTTTTGCAAAATCATTTTATAAAATACAGTCAAACTCGTTATCTCGAACTTGATGGGACTGAGAATAAACTTCGAGATAACCGTGGATTCAAGATATCGAGGGTAAAAGTACTTAAAAGATATGGGTTTGGGACTTCAGAATCACTTGGACATAGCCATGGTATTCGAGATATCAGTGTTTGAGATACAGAAGTTCAACTGTATGCTTAAATTTGCTTTTTGACAGAACTTCGGTTGTGGTCTACAGGTTGCCAGCTTAACCAACTGAGTTAACAGAGAATATATTTCTGACATTATTGTTGTACCTTCGGTGTATTATATGAATACATTTATGTGACTGTGTTACACAGTCTTGCTGCTCTAAAGTCTCTATTTCTTTGATACCACAAAATAAATACCATTCTGTTCTTTGATGGCCTTGCTCTGGTGTCACAAACATTTTGTATGGTAGTGGTGACATTTTGTA
>CAJDSM010000884.1:0-27707 GCA_903981925.1 Ostrea lurida | reverse complement strand
CTAAGGCGCTAGCCTCCTCCTTTATTTGTTTCGTGAAGATTTACTTCACCCTTATTACATCAGTTAGCCACGCGTTTGGTACTCCCGAACGCGATCGGAATATGCCTCGCAGAGTCTTGGGTGATCAACGCAACATGAGCAATTACAGACGCGGTTGTCCAATAAAACTCAGCGCACCACAATTTTGTTTCGCTTTGACGGGGCGCGATAACTGATTTTTAACAAAGCCAATACGGTGAAAGCATTTCAATATATACCAATATCACAACTCTCAGACTACATATACATTGGCGAAGAAAACAATGTGTTAAACGTAATCATAGTCCAAAAAAACAAACATATATACAAAATCGAGTGTTGGGCAACACGGACCTCCGACAAAAGCGAAGGCAGTATCAATGTGCCATGGAAGGAGTAAGCATCCTCTGCTGACCGGTCACACCCGGCCGTGAGCCCGCAGTTTCGAAACAAGGTAAAACGGGGTACCCGTCGTCAAAATCGAGTACGAAAATGACAGGGATCGTAACGAGTCTAACGAAGGGTATGAAACAAGTCAGTCAGCATATTTGTAATCGCAAACAAGGTCATTATAGCGACCGTATAATTTGGCCTCGCTTTAAAAAGTCCGCATACGCATGGCATTTATTTCATCATGAACCGGCAATGGTGATGTCTCCGTATGAGTGAAAAATCCTCGAGCGAGACGTTAAACAATATATGATCAATCAGTCATTATAAAACAAATAATATAATTCAGTATCATCTAATCAAAATTCAGTACACGCGCATGCGCGTGCTTGTGATTAATTTTTGACCATACCGATTTGTTACAAACATGTAAACAAGTAAACTTAAGATTTAAAGGATTTCAATGAAAAGTGAGGAAATGGAATGAGTACAAACTAGCAGGTTCAAAAACAATGCCCGCGCATACTTCAACACAACCAATCATATTAGTATAATTACATTCTTGGTTCCTATAGATCACCGTTTATCTTCATTTTCCATTATAAACTAGCAGTGCAATTTTCATCTTACTTGAGTTTTCATCAGAAAATCACGGCTACTTTAGGGCCCCAAATGAAAACAATGAACGTGTATACAGGCGCACATGAATATAAATCTGCACTATTGTAAATGTATTTCAACAAACACATGCATCTTATACATACAGTATACATTCCATGTTTCCATCATTTATTGAAATATTATGGTTACTTGAATCCCTTTCACCCAAGGATGAATTGTACCAAGTTTGGTTAAATATTTATCTGTGCTTTAGATATCAATCATTCCATTTATTCATAACAGCCATTATCCAATAAACCACGCACACGTGCATACGCTTGCTTGCAGGTTGGTGCAAGTACTATGTAAATCATTTAAGAAACTCAAAATAGACCATAAACAATTTAATGGAATGAAAGAATTAGAATGGTTCCAAAGTTAGTATTCAAAACCATAAATAAATCCAATGCACATGCATGCATGCATGCTCAGACAAAAATATAACATACGTTATGCATATCTACAGGTGCTAAAACCCCATCCTAAAAGTTTCATCTTAATGGTGTCTTGTGTTGATTCTGAGAACACTCCCGGAAAAAAAATAATTGGAAGAAACAAAGCGAAAAATGGCCCGAACATAATAAGTTTCTTTGGCGACTGTTGAAGCAACATGGCAGTCATGGTTTTATTCAACGCAGGTGAACTATTCAGGCTCATAAGGGCCTCTTGTTTATAGAATTTAGACTATGTAACAAACATGTTGGTAGGTGGTTCATTAAACTCCTTGAACCCAACTTCTCAGCCACATCAATATTATAATTATTAGAAATTCTGTTTTTAGACCTGTCAGTCTGCTTCTACAATACCAACTATGAACGCTTGACACCATTGACAATTCTAATTTGTTTGCGTTGAATTTATGAGATTACTGCACCATACACTATCTTTAGAATTATGCTCACACTTTGTCCTAAATAGTTTTAAACTTTTTAAGAAACATTGTACGAAATGTCGTGCACTTAAAATTTCGTATCTGAGGGACAGTGCTACGCTTAATAAAACCAGTAATAAGTACCAACAATGGCAATTAATTAGCTATCGCATATAGTCATACTATATGTATGTTCGAGTGAAAATCTTTCATCAAACTTTAAAAAAAACCATAAACGTGTAAATACATAATATGAGTTATGTTAAAAAACGTGCCAAGTAAGTGAGTCCAAGGCAACATTGCAGCTCTGTTTGTTTCTCAGTAAATCATAACAGAAAAACATGTGAAGTTGTAAAAATTTGTCATTTATTTAAAATTACGAAAAATGTGAGTACTAAGATAAAATACATATAGAATGTGGCTGGGATAATAAAATGAAATGGCATACATCAACAAAATATTTGCTTGGTTTCCTTTTTTTTTTTTTTTTTTTTTTAACAAAAATGCACATCTAAATATCATTTACTGGAACCAATTGCTAAATTTGTTACCTCTCGTCATTGACATCTGAAAGTGATTTATAACAGAAATATTGCTCAATGCAGACCACCGGCACATTTTTCACGTGTATTCACGTGTATTTGAATATTGACATTATTGACGCATTGATCAAACCGCAATCTTTCCATTTCCTACTTCTATCATCAAACCAGGAAGGTTGAACGTGCATTATGGTCAAAGAAATCTCGTACACGGAACTGAATTTGCTGTTTGTAAACAGGAAAAACATGCAATTTTTGCAAAAACAAATAAACATGTTTAATGCAATATTTGTTATTCTTTTTGCCTCCCCACTTAAAGGGAAACTTGGAAAGGCATCTATACAACTTTATGCATATAGTATACCAAATTAAATCCAGTTATAAAGAAATTTAATTCATAGTTATATTCAAATCTCTCAACGTGTTACTAGCTGTTCTAGGGAATATGATTTGTTCTTTGCTTGCCCAGTGACAAATACTGGGGACTGCCATACCATCTTTAGCCAAATCAAAATACCATACAACATATATGTATATTCCACCTTTGTCGTCTGTGCATGTGTTAGTCTAGACTGAGGGCGGAATACTGTTTAGTTAAACAAATTAGCTAGCACAGATAGTAAAAAGATGAAGGTCATGTGAACAATTAACGATTAATCTCATACTGTAAAGGGCTTTATTTTAGCGGGGCTAAAATTTCGCGTTTTTTTTCTTTCGGTATTTTGCGAATGTTTAATTTTCGTGGATAGTAAATAAACTGAATTAGAATCATACCCACAAACACATTAAATAGCACGTAGCAATGGTTTATTTTTACGCGATTGTTTAAAGTAGCATAATCTGTATCTTTACGAAAAATTAAATCTTTCGGATTTTTTTTCTACGTATACATCAATAAAGTTATGCTTTTGTACGTAATTAAAACATTGAAGCAAAAAGATACCAAAGAACAAAGCACTTGTTTCTAATTATTTATGTATAACCAACCTATGAAAAACAACAAAGTCGCCTGAGATGTAGACATGCGCAGTACTGTATTATTGTTTTGCGATGTATACACATGGCCTTTTTTCTCTTTGTGAACAATAGTATTACGTATTTAACAACATATCATAAGTATGCATGTGGTATTTAATCATATATTTTTGCATTTACAGTCAAAATACGTCGAATATAGGCTATTTACTACAAACATTTCAAGCGTGAGTTTTGAAATCTACTTCCATATAAGGAGATCTCGTGGACAATTATGACGTATATCTCTTTCCATTTATAGAATTATTACGTTCTAGACACAATGCCTTTGAGGCTTTTTTTTCGCTTGTTGTTTACATTTTGATCGAGCAGATTTCGTGGTTCGCATTTTTACAGTTTATATATTGATTTCCATAAAGAAATCACAGTGTAAAATATTCAAAAGCATACCGATTTATGCTACTTTAATATAATCGGGAATATAGCGAAATAAAACCCATGCGAATATTTCCCCTTTACAGCAACTCCTATGAAAATGTTTTAAAAAATTAAGAGTAGGGCAAACATGGACCCCTTCATATACCAGAGGTGGAATAAGGTCCCTAGGAGGAGTAAGCATTGATCACACCCGCCGTGAGCCCTGTATCCTAATTGATCTGGTAAGCGGGGTCAAAATCAAAGTCAAAATCAGTGTATAAAGAACGACCTCACTTGGAATGAAACACGTCAGCTATCAAATCATCCAGGGTTGCATTACTAATTAGTAAATTAGATCGTAATAAACATAAAATAATATGACTTCAACGTAGACAGTTGAAATTCCTGTATCATCATTTTAAGGTTAATAGCTTGCCTCGATCTAAAAACTGACCATCTCACGCGTATCGAATCAGCTGAGAGACATAAAAACCATATGCACGTGATAATTGAATATTACTAAATATAGACATACCCCCCTCCACATATATGATTTAAAACAAATTGCAACACTTTTACTGTGTTTAGGCGGACACTTAGTTAATACCAGCATGATAAACTGGATTTTGTAATGTTTTATCGGCAAGTTGTCGCCGCTGTCACGTGAAAACGGTTTATGACCCGAACACTCCGTACATATACAACTAATTGCATAGTTACTGGACATCCGAGAATTGTCATTCGACAGACTCGCGGAAGTTTATTAAATTTTAAGGAGTACACTATTTATCACATAAATTATAGAAGAATTCTTGAACTCTGACAATTATTTAAATTTTTGGCAACCGTCAGTGTCAAAAATTATCTTTTTAAGGTTCTTTAAGCTTAGTTAACCTAGGCGTGCTGTCTTGTAATTTTCCTTGGAATGCCAGACGATCAGTATGCACAACATTCTGGTCTCGTTTGCCAACGGCGCATGAAGGCCAATTGTGTTTTTGTCGTCAGCCTCCTTGTGATGATGTATTTAGACTCCTAAGCGGTAATTATAACCAAAATAATTGGATGTTTACCTTTATCACCATCTAGCCTATTAGATATTAATTAATTTTGCTCCTCGACCATCAGAATTCCTGTACATAATCAACCAAATTAAGGAACAGAGATGCGGTTATTTTTAGTGTCCAAAAAGAAGTCTCAAGAAAAGGTATTCACAGGTATGCCTTGTCATTGCTATTATAGATATATTGAGATATATATACAATCTAGATCAGTCTGGCATCTTATTGCTTCGTACTTCATCAGTCTTATGAACAAGAAGCCCTTGTGCTTTAATTGTCACCTGAGAATTATGGAACCAAATTTTAAATCTCTTAGATTAAATATTAATTACAATTATGATGTACATACATTTGTATGTATAATGATTTTGATATTATATAATGTGGTCAGTATTTCGCAGATTAACATGGATTCTATGGTCGTTATAATGATTTAATGCACAATACCAATAAGGTCAATAGATCAAATGCTGTTTGACGTGCTATAATACCGTTTAATACATGCTGAAACTGACGACGGAGTACTTACTCCATTTACCTGATCAAGATGTAGGTCTAACGAATGATATAACCGGTCAACATGGAATGCTTATTTCTCTAAGACACATGATTACACTTCTGGTATGTCCAGAGGTCGTGTTTGTCCTATCTGTTACTTTGTATTCTTTCAAGATTTATGAGACTGATCGCTGTTCGTCACTTTTCATAATTCTCGATATTTGGTTTTTTCCCCCAGGAAAAATTACAAAGGATTTGGAATTTAATGCTCATATGAGCACCATGGATTAGTTTACTGAAAGGCTTGTCATTGATTGCCTTTGGGGTCAAATGCGTTACCTGTTAATTATGTTGACTATAATAGGTTTTGAACTTGAAATGTTTATATTGGTACCAGGATGTGGTTAAATGATGAGTGTCTTGAATTGGTTAAAGCATTAGTTAAAAATATTCCTCTGTAAATAAAAATCTCTCGTTTTTTCAGTAATGACTTGTTAGGGGTTTCCTTTCTTTCGTATTTAGCTGGACGCGGTTCCTGGTCATGGGTTCGAACCGAGCTTAACGGTTGCGAAGTGAACATCGCAATCACTAGACTACCCAATGCCGTAACCAGAAGGGGGAGGGGGTAGCATGTGCGCCCCCATATTAAAATGAAAATGCTAAAACCTCTCAGTTTCCGGGGGTTCCGGGCTTCCCCTGGACCCCCTACTAGGGCCCATCCTCGACCACTGGGGGCCAAAAGCGGCCCCAGACCCAACAGCTTTGT
Source organism: Ostrea lurida (assembly GCA_903981925.1). Taxonomy (NCBI): domain Eukaryota; kingdom Metazoa; phylum Mollusca; class Bivalvia; order Ostreida; family Ostreidae; genus Ostrea; species Ostrea lurida. The sequence goes on along the minus strand of CAJDSM010000884.1, from coordinate 21,512 downwards.
AACATTGTAGACAGTTGCTTCTTTAACAAAAATGGAAAAAGGACATATTCTTATCTAGTGATCAGCCACTCAAAAAATTATTTTGTTAAACTCCACTCTGATTCTACACACAAGTACTCTGAAGTTGATATTAAAGCAATGCTGGAGTTCCTCATTGACAATATCTTTGTAGTTTTTGGCAATCAGGTCTTCCAACAGTCTGTTGGAATTCCAATGGGCACGAATTGTGCTCCTTTATTAGCTGACCTATTTTTATATTCTTATGAGGCAGAATTCATTCAAAAGCTTCTACATGAAAAGAAGAAATCTCTAGCGGTGGCCTTTAATTTGACATTTCGATATATTGACGATGTTTTATCTATCAATAATAATGATTTCCATTCATATGTCGATTCACTATATCCCAACGAACTAGAAATAAAGGACACCACAGAGTCTTCCAAGTCTGATTCGTACTTGGATACCAGTATTTTATTGAACATTGACATTAACAACTCAACTTTATAGACAAACGGGCGATTTCAGCTTCTCCATCGTCAACTTCCCATATTTATGTAACAATATTCCATCATCACTGCATATGGGTGTATGTTCTCTCAAATTATTCGATACGCAAGAGCTTGTTCTGCGTATGGTCAGTTTTGAATCGAGGCAGCTTCTTACAGACAAGTTGTGTGTTGCAGGGGTTCAAAGTCACGTTTAAGGCAGCATTTCGTAAATTCTATGGTCGTTATAACAATTTAGTTACCAATCACTGACATACCATTGAGTAATATGTCTGATGTGTTTCATAGCATTGTTAAGGCTTTTATCACACACTGATTTGACTACGGATTGTACCGTTTACTGATCAAGACTATGGGCGCACGGCGGGTGTGACCGATCAACAGGGGATGCTTACTCCTCCTAGACACCTGATCCCACCTTGGTGTGTCCATGGGTTTTCGTGATGCCAACTCTTGTTTTTGTAGTTATTAGTTAGGACTTACGGGATTGGATCAACTGTCTCGTACTTTACCTTTACACCCAATGAAAATGATAAAACCTCTCGCCTTCCGGGGACTTTGCTTCCTGGAGCAGTTGGGGGCCTAAAGCAGCCCCCATACCCTTGCGCACCCCCAATGGAAATTCCTGGTTACAGCCTAAAGCATCATCGACTGGTCTATTTTGAACTGTGTTTGTGATTTCCTTTGTCACTGGAGTGATGGGGAATGACCTGATACTAAAAATAGATATTTGGTACATTATGTAATAGCATTTTTATCCTGGTGTGAGTCCAAGTCATTTAATTTCAACACGATTGGAGGCCTTTAGGTTTAACAGGGTTAGGGTTTAACAAACACTATACGTAAGTCGTTGATAAAAAATTTAACAAATGAACTAGGAAATAGCACATATTAACGTGCAAGTTAAAATGTACAATATCCGACATACCCAGGAAGAAAAGAGAGCAGGTATGCGGAATATTATTTGTCATATTAAGTGATGGTTTTATGCACTTGAATGTTAAAATCTCACGAATCAAGTGATATGGAAGTAGTGAAATGTTTTGTGTACGTAGACACCACATTTATGCACTTCCTAACTAGTTAATTAAATCAACTTTATATGCCGCAAGAAATGAAAATATGCAAGTTACAGTAAACATGTTGTGACCTCGCAGACAAGCACGAGATATCACACTAGTATTGATGTGAATAATAAACCAAGCAGCAGCTATCACTGATACATCCGGTATATTATTTATTGTTTTCTCACACAAATTGGAATCAACGTTTGTAAATACATGAAGGACATTGCATCAGATTTAATTATGGACTTCTTTTCTGATTGCCCCGTGTGGATCCGGCTAAAATAGGTCCTCAGTCCCCCTTGCTTGTCGTAAGAGGCGGCTAAATTTGGCGATCCTTCGGATGAGACCGAAAAAGCCGAGGTTCCGTGCCACAGCAGGTGTAGCACGATAAAGAAAGACCACGAGCGCCGAGCACAGGCCTAACTTTGTAGCCCTTCACCAGCAATGGTCACGCCGCCATACGAGTGAAGTATTCTCAAGAGGGACGTAAAACAATATAGAATCATTCTCTTCTGACCAAATACGGTTGGGCGTGAGTGGTATTGTTTGGTCTTCAAAGTTACCAAATGAGGTGTACTTAAATTCGTTGAATATTGACGAAGCCCATTTATCTGTGTTCGCTGACTGTTGACACCACGTGCATACATTGGTTGCTTGTTAATTGTTGGAACTCTCGCTGCCATTTTACAGAGTATGGCTCGTTTTTCTTTAGAACGCCAGTAACATTACCCCTGAAGACTTGTATTCCTTCACTTTCTCTAATAACCTCTTGTTCATGCGAAAAGCGTCATGATGGTTAAATTGTGGTTTTCAAACTATCTGGTCATGTGCTATGGCTAATTATACAAAAATCTGATCCCCAGTTCCATCGCAAAAAGGAAACACGCGGACAAAATATATAGGTTTAATGTCGACATGTTCCTATAATGATATAACCGCAGATGTTACAAAATACATATCATTTCGAAGATAAGGTTCATATGAATATATTATTGATGTTATTACCAAATTTACCAACAAGTAATTCAAGATCATTATATTAAATATCAAAGTACCCAATGCACACACATGTACAGTGCTCTAATTGATAAATTCCTTTTGCATTGTTCACAAAGTATTCAAATTCAACACGGAAGAAAAAATAAAACGACAAAAATAGTTCAACATTCAAACTATCCTGCATCGGGAAAGCAACTGTGGTATGCGTGATTTATGAGTAGATATCAGCGTTTTTGTTTTGAAAACTTTGTCGTTGTCATTGTGATGATAATCATTACAATATTGTGGTTAGTGGCAATACTAATGAGAATGTCAGAAACCGGTATAAGTAGCATCTAAAAACCATCAAAATCATGTATATTTGTATAAAATGTATAAACTATTTATAAATTGGACCGAATCGCCACCACTACATACAAATGGGGCTTTCTATTTAAGAATGTGCCTACCAATGAAATTACAGCTTGGGCTATCAAGAAACATCGTAAAAATGTGAAGATATCGAACAGTAATCAATCTCACAATTCCGATGAAGAATACAAAAATTAAAGTACGCTGAACACGGCCCCTGGACACACCTATGGTAGGATCAGGTGGCTGGGAGGAGTAAGCAACTCCTGCCGACCGGTTAAACCCGCCGTTAGCCCTGTTATTTTTATCAGGTAAACAGTGTAATTCGTAATCTAACTCGGTGTGTAAGGAATGACACAGGAACCGTTAATTTGATTGATTGATTCTTTACTGTTTTACGTCCCACTCGAGAATATTTCACTCATATGCAGACATCACCATTGCCGGTGAAGGGCTGCAAATTTAGGCCTGTGATCGGCACTCAGGGCCTTTGAGCATTGGGGGATCTTTATGATCTGTAATAATGATATTAAGGGTCTATACTATACCACCCTTTTTCGGAACATCAGAAGACAAGGAATGACACGGATTTTCCTTCAAAGCATCGTTTCAAAATAGCTCTCGAATGTTTTTAATTAAAAGCAGTATTTGGACGCTGGTATCTTTTCCTTCCCGGTATTCGATGGACTGCCAATATTTCATCGTCTGAAACACTCACCCCACCTTGTCGCGTATTACATTTTGGACATGTTCCTTGACGTTCTCGGTCTTAATTTCTTTTAATCCATGAATTTTAATGTTGTTTTTCCGAGAACATTGCTCGTTCCAATTAGCTTTGCTCATTGCTGATTCTGCAAGCTTCTGTAGATTTTCATTTTCCATTGCTAGTTCACCAGTCTTTTGAGTTTCAATCATTTCGATAAGTGATTGGGTTTTCTCCTCCAAAAGGTTTTTGTCTCTGGTTTATGTTTTTTCAATACATCTTTGATCGTTGCAGATACAATGGTTTTCAGATCGTCACAACACACTTGTGCAAATACGATGAGAGTGCCCGAACAGTGTTTACGGTTCACGGTATTCACAAAATTAAACAAAGTACATACCACATCGTTGTTCCATGATCCACAATGAAGATGAAAAAAAAGTAGATTATAACATATAAAACTTCCAAGTCATCACACCTTCAATTAATAAAGCGCAGAACGCAAAGAAACATGCAAGTAGGCTGTCTCGTTTTGAAAACTGATTGTACGCAGACATGACTTCTCAATACTTTACACGACCATTCCACACGGTTAATTAAAGATAAGACTTTAACATTATAGACGGTTGCTTCTTCAACAAAAATGGAAGAAGGAAATATTCATATTTAGCGATCAGTAATTCTAAAAAATAATATTTTGTTAAACTCCACTCTGATTCTACACACAAGTACTCTGAAGTTGATGCTGGAGTTCCTCACTGACTATATCTTTGTAGTTTTTGGCGATCAGGTCCTCCTACAGGAATTTCCATGGGCACGAATTGTGCTCCTTTGTTAGCTGACTTGTTTTTATATTCTTATGAGGCAGAATTCTTTCAAAAGCTTTTGCATGAATAGAAGAAATCTCTAACTGTAGTCTTTCGATATATTGTGGAAGAATACGCTAGACATTGGACAAAATCTGAGGGAGAGGAGCTTGACACTTTGTCCTGAATGCGATCAGAATTACATGCTATTCGGAATTTATTAAAATCCCGTATCACCATTGACGGGGAAAATGCGCACTACTATTTACCCTCTGTTTTTAAGAAGCCCATAAGTGTAAAACATGGAAAACTGTTACTATTGCAGCTGATAAAGCGAGTAACAACATGTCTTTGTAAAAAGTTACTATTATAATTGTCTTTGAAAGAAACTAGGATTTACTTCATCTGGGAATCCTACTTACACTCCTAAGCCCAATTTCACAAAAGATGCAATTCTTCAAAATCCCCTTAAATTCTGTTTTAAATAATTTCAATATTCAATCAGATCAAAATTTGAATTACCAATACCTTTATTGGATTCCGAAATTGCATAAAAACCCTTAACAAACAAAGATACATCGCTGGCTCCAGTAAGCTGCTCTACCAAGCCACTTTCTTTACTTTCTAACTAAACTACTAACACCATTAAAGAGTTCTTCAGAGATTACTTTCCACTACATATTCCAGAAGTGATGTCAATCAGATGTGATCCTAAAAACTCTAAAGAGGCTTTTGGATGACCTAAACTCACGAGACTTTTCTAAAATTGACTGCATCAAAACGTACGATTTCTCCACACCTTACACAGCGAATCCCTCACGATAAATTAAAATCTAGGCTTTTTCAGATTGTAGATAATGGCTTTTTAAACAAAAACGCACCAGAAAATACAATTTCTAGTCGTTTGGGAAATAAGACACATATTTTGTTAGAAAACACTCTGATTGCCCACACAAGTACTTGAAGTCAGATATTAAGAGCATGCTTGGGTTTCTTATAGATAATATTTTGTAGTCTTGTGTAAACCATGTCTTCCAACAATCCGTTCGGTATTCCTATGGGACAGATTGAGCTCCTATTGGCAGACTTATTTTTATATTTCATATGAAACAGAATTTGTTACAGAAACTGTTACGGACAAAAACAAAAAAAATTGCCGCGTGTCCTTCAACCTTACATGTAGGTATATAAGATGTATGTGCTATCAAATAACAATCATAATTTTCATAATTATGTCCATTTGATATATCCGAATAACTCGATTATAAAGAACACCACAGAATCTGACATATCTGCTTCATATTTGGATATTTTAACTTAACAATTGACTCGGACTCTAATGGCAGGCTGACAACTATATTATTTAAGCGTGATGACTTTAACCTTGGAATCGTCAACTTTCCCTTTCTATGTAGTAATATACCACTATCACCTGCTTATGGTGTGTATATCTCCCTGTTGATTCGATACGCAGGACCATGCTATGCGTATGAGGAATTTTAAAGCGAGGCCAACTACTAACAAAAAAGTTGATGTTGCAGGGTTATAGCGAATCTCGTTTAAAGTCATTATTTCGCAAATTCTACGGTCGCTATAATGACCTTGTTTGCGATTACAAATTATCACTACGTCATATGTTGACTAATTTTTTCATATCCTTTGTTAGACTGTCATTTTCCTACTAGATTTGACAACGGGTAATTCCGTTTACTTTATTTCGACCGAGGACTCACGGTGGGTGTGACCAGTCAGCAGAGGATGCTTACTCCTCCATGGCACCTGCTCCTACCTTCGCTTTTGTCGGAGGTCCGTGTTGCCCTTCACTCGATTTTTTTGGGGGGATTACGTTTGACACGATGTTAACTTCGCCGTTTTGTATTGACGACTTTTTATCAATTAATGATGATGATTTTCAGTCATATGTCGATTCAATATGTTCCAGCGAACTAGAAATATAGGACGCCATGGAGTCTTCCATGTCTGCTTCGAACTTGGATGTAAAGGCAAAGACAACGGAAAGTGATCAATCTCGTAAGTTCCAAATAGAATACAAAAACACGAGTTGAGGAGACACGGACCCCTGGACACACCAGAGGTGGGATATTATATTGAACATAGACAGTAACGGCAAACTAACAACTCAACTTTTTGACAAACGGGACGATTTCATCTTCTCCATCGTCAAATTCCCATATTTATGTAGCAGTATTCCATCATCACCTGCATATATATAGTGTGTATGTCTCTCAATGTTAATCTTATATTGTAACAATTTTGATGCACCAGATGAGCATTTTCTCCAGTGATGCTCATACCAAAATGTTGGGAATCTGAAAAATGTAATTAAAAATTTGAAGAACTGAAAATTGGAGTGCCTAAGATTGGAGTCAAATGCGTTGAACGATCAGAACTATGCCTGAATGAGATAATCCTTAATTTTGAAATAAATTTCTAATTTAATATATATCCGTACTTTCAATTTATTCGATACGCAAGAGCTTGTTCTGAATATGATCAGTTTATTAATCGAGACAGGCTACTTACAAATAAGTTGTTGTTGCAGGGGTTTAAAGTCAGCATTTCGCAAATTCTTTGGTTATAACGATTTAGTTTGCCAGTATGACCTGTAATTGGGTAAAATGCTGTCTGGTGTATTTCATAGCAATTGTTAAGCCGTTTTTCATACACTGGTTTTTACTACGGATTACTGCGTTTACCTGATCAAGATAATGGGCTCACGGCGGGTGTGACCGGTTAGCAGGGATGCTTACTCCTTCTAGGCACCTGATCCACCTCTGGTGTGTCCAGGGGTCCGTGTTTGCCCAACTCTTGTTTTTTGAATTATGTTTGGTACTTACGAGATTGGTCACTGTTCGTTCTTTGCCCTTACACCCTCTAATAAAATTTGATTGATAGATTATTTGTTTGATTGTCCCATCGAGAATTTTTTACTCATATTGAGACGTCACCAAAAAAGAAAAAACACCGAATGCAATTGATCTACCGCTTAAACTTACTTGACTTATTTCCTTCTCTCCCTGTGGAGAATAGGACCGTGAACACGTCCCCTCCATTTTGATCTATCTTTCGCTACTTTGGTTGCTTTATTCCATGATCTTAACCCAATCTCATTTTGTTCTCTTTTGGTCTACCTCTCTTTTTTTGCCTTCAGGGGTCCACGTAAGGGAAATTCGTGTATGCCTGTTCTTGTCCATCCTTAAAACATGTCCTAACCTTGTCCACCTTCGTTTCTTTATGATGTTACAAATCGTTTCCATTCCCGCTGTTCCCCGGATAACCTCGTTTCGAATCTTCTGTGGTCAGTGAATTTTTCTGGATTTTCCTTAGGCATTTGTGTAAGAAGGAGTCCAACATGTTTTCATCAACTTCGTTCATTTTCCATGTTTCGCTTCCATAGAGCAGAACTGATACAACATTGGATTTGAAAAGTTGTGTTTTGGTTCTTCTACTGAGTTGGTTATTGTTCCATATTATTTTTAACCTGTAGAATGTAGATCTCGCTAGGCCTAGTCTTCTCAGGATGTCTTCATTTGTTCCTCCTGTTGTTTTTACTATTCCGCCTAGGTACACATAACTAGACACTTCTTCCATTTCCTGACCTTTTACTCTTATACCTTGGTTGTTGTTGGTATTCACCCTCAGAACCTTTGTCTTTGCTGCGTTTATCTTGGGTCCATTGGCTTCAGCATGTTCTACAAGTTTATCCGTTTTCTGTTATAAGTGATATCTGGTGCTGGAAAGTAGTGTTATATCGTCTGCATAGTTTCTGTTGAAAACAAAGGAATAAAGATTACATTACAACACGGGTATTATAATAACAAAATGCACTATATACTTGCATGGGCAGCAACTATACATAAAGGTCACAATTTTGTTAGGAAATATATGATTGGGTAAGAATTTTCAACAGAAATATATAAATGGGTATGATTTTCAAAATTATAGAATACATTAATCGGGGTGTTTTGAAAGTCTAAGCCGTACATATAGGTCGACCCCCCCCCCCCCCCCGGTTCATATGTAGATTACACATTCTATCTTCATTTCAAAACAGGGATCTCGCTTCTCTACGTAAAGAATACTTACAAATAAAGGTTAATAATTTACATGATTTGCTCTCCCCCACCCCCATCTCTATAGAAAATTTGCATTTTCCTACCGACATTTCCCTGTAAAGATCTATTTCTTCACTAACACTCCCGCTGATTATTGTCTCCAGCAGGTGAATGGCCTAGTAGTCTTATGAAATAAATCAATATTCATTATCTGCAATTATATATTCTATCTGTTTTCTCAAAAGATCTTATTTAAGAAACTTAATTTTTTGTCTAGCAAAAACTAAAATTATGAAATCGCATTGTATTCCAAGAATATTATAACATCATGTTTTAATCTCACAAGAAAATCAGCAGTGTAATTTAAGATCGTGAAGGAAAGTCCACTTATACGCATAAGAAAAAATGACATGGCAGCTTTAACCAATTCTCCTTGTGTTAGTTCCAATTGCATCTAATATATTTACTGGCACTCTCCATTTTAGGTCACCTGAGAAAACTCAGGAGACCTATTGCAGTTGTGTTTGCATCTGCTGTGGTCCGTCACAAATTGAACTAGTACTGTTTTAACTTCTTGATGACTACCATTTCAATTCTTTTCAGGCATGTAGCATTTTTGGTTCAAAGAGGACATATATATATATAGATTTGAATACTTCTGCATCTCAGGAACTTGGGGCAGGACATACATTGTAAACTGCCCAATTTAAGTAAGTCTCTTCTCTACAACCACACATGTGTTAGTAAACTAAATACATATTGATGCAGAGCGGGAAGGCCTCTTCCAAGATTGTGAAATTCATTATAGTTGGGGTAGTGGGTCGGACTCCAGAGCGGAGCCAAACCTGGTAGATACTATATATCATTTTAAAATAAAAATCTTTATGAATTGAAACTACAAAGATATTTTGAATGAGCAGATAACCCTTTACCAAAATAGGAAATTTTATGGTCCGAGGGTAGGGGTTTTTGGTATCAGGATGGGGCCAAAATGATGATTAAAAGGTCGTGAATTGTAAATGTTAGGATTCCTAAATGTACATCTCTAGACCTTAGGGGCAGGACAAAATCTGGGGGGAAATTAAAATTTTCAGAAATTTTTCTTCAAAGGTCCAAATTAGTCATATTGTATTAATGTCACATAGATTATAAAAAGGCAGAAATAACGAACAGTGATCAATCTCGCAAGTCCCAAATAGAATACAAAAACATTAGTTGAGCAAACACGGACCCCAGGACACACCAGAGGTGGGATCAGGTGGCTAGGAGGAGTAAACATCCCATGTACGTACTCTCACTTTATCGTCTAATTATGTTAATATATTGAGTTGAGAGTGTATCTCCAATTACTAAATGTCCTCTCAGTTTTTGTTGTCCCAACCAAGTCAAACTGAGTCTGAAAGCGTTACAGTGGCTAGTAGTAATTGTAGTCATGTTTTGAAGCAGTGGACGAATTTAGGAGGGAAAAAGAAGGTGTGACTGTATGTGCAAAAATCCAAGTCGGTTAGGGGTGATAAATAAATGCATGATCTAAATTTGAACACATACTATATTTAGCTCTACAAGCACAGGCACCTGACGTGTGGGTTTTTGTAAACCCTCCTCCTCTCCTGTAAAAATAATGACAAAATAAGTATAGAAACGAGAAATTATCAAAGTATGATTTCCCGGTCAATCGCTTTTACAAGTTGTTATGCATAGTCAGTTTCTACTTTTTGCAAAGCTTTTTAGATGACCATCGCTAAGGTCCTAGATCCTTTAGGAGAGGGAGGAGCCCGGGGGGGGGGTCTCAACCTATACTTTTGGGTACAGACGTCCCGCTGAGATTTTCAGACCACCCCCCCATAACTATATACATTATTTTGGAAACCAGACCCATTCATATATTTCCGTTAAAAATTCAGACCCAATCATATATTTTATCTGTACATGTATAGTTGCCGCCCATGCAAGCAAGCGCATATTGTAATTATACTCGGATTGTAGTTATATTTCGGGGAAAATTGTCATAATATTTCATGATTATAAATCTTATAAGGGTTGAATTCCAGCGAATATAATTTACCATCCATTGATGTAAACTTGGCATATCAAATTGTCTACCCATTGATATAAAGATTGATGAAAATGGACCCCATTGATATATTGACTTGTCAAAAAAGCGACCATACATGTACCAGCGGCACGTCTGTGTATACCAATGTATAGGAAGAACCCCCCCCCCTCCCCGGGGGGGAGGAGGGGTGCCTATGCCAAGATGTCAGTCAGTTGTGATAATTACAATACGAGTAAATTCATTTTTTCCTTGTATATCAAAATGTATGAGGAAGATAAAAAAAAAGTGGAGGAAGAAATTGTGATGAAAATGGTTCAACTTGTTCATCATGTTCAAAACTCAGCGTAAACGACAACCCAGGTGCAATATCTACTACATATAAATAATAATACGGTACCAATTTTGATGCACCAGATGCGCATTTCGACAAATTATGTCTCTTCAGTGATGCTCAAAGAAATGTTGGAAATTCGAAACATGGAAGTGAAACTTTATAAAAGTAAACTATGTAGTCCAAAGACTGGAGCCAAATACTTCGAAGGATCAGAGCTATGCATGAGGGAGATAATCCTTAATTTTATATGGAATTTTAATTTTACTATTGCAATTAATACATATCCGTATTTCAAGCTAGTAACATAGTACATAGCAACTGGGCTGTAGAGACCCTCGGGGACTAACAGTCCACCAGCAGAGCCTCGACCCAGGGTCATAATATAATAATATACGGTACCAATTTTGATGCACCAGATGCGCATTTCGAACAAATTATGTCTCTTCAGTGATGCTCAAACCGAAATGTTGGAAATTCCGAAACATGAAAATATCGAGAAAAAATACGAGAAAATGAATTAAAATTTAATGGTGGTTGAAATGCAGAAGTTTGAGGGTAAAAAAGTCAGAGACAAAATCACACTTGTGCAATCGCGTGCGACAAGTTGACAGACCTCAATCCTTGCCCATGTCATGTCCTTCAGAAGCAAAAATGGTCCGTACCCAGACTTTTCACGTTTTGTGGCAGAGGGTGTGGTATTTTAGAGTGAAATTCTACTTTAATAATACATTTTGCTTTTTGTGGAGGAGGTATGAATTTAAATCTAAAAAGAATCTGAGTATATTGATAAACTTACGTATACGACACATGCCAGAGTGAAATTCTTCTTTAATAATGCAATTTGTTTTTTGTAAATATTTGAGTATATTGATAGATGCACAACCAAATCCTAGCGTATACGACGCATTTCACACCTCCTGAATTTTTTGCCAGATATAATTATATGACAAAAACGGATTCCGTCTGTGAAAAAAAAACCAATCATTATTATTATTAATTCGGGCTTAAAACAAATTGTCCTATCTGTAAATATACAAAAATTTAACAATGTAAGTCGCTTGAAAATGGCAAAAAGATTTCATTTTGCGTCAAAGTGGATTAGACACTAATACTGAATGTTTTTGTCATATAATGATATCCGCCCATGCTATTATAGTCTTCTGGCAAAAAATGCGCGAGGTGTTTCACGCGTGGATTAAGTACGTCTACCGTTGTGCATCTATCAATATACTCAAATACATGTACATGTATATTGATTCTTTCTTGGAAATCTTCTCAGTATAATTATATTGGAAAAAACTTTGATGACGTCACAAAGGGACGTAAATCGATGACGCGACTTTTTGAAATCGTTCAAGATCCCCTATAAATAAGGAGGGGGATGTACACGCCAAAAATTCATGGAGGTCAGACTAAATCATTTATCTTCGCGATATATTTTTTTTTGATTTGTTTCATACCCTTTGTTAGACTGTCATTTTCATACTAGATTTGACGACGGGTAACCCCGTTTACTTTGTTTCGACTACAGGCTCACGGCGGGTGTGACCGGTCAGCAGAGGATGCTTACTCCTCCATGGCACCTGATCCTGCCTTCGCTTTCGTCGAAGGTCCGTGTTGCCCTACACTCGATTTTGTATGTGTTTTTTGGACTATCATTACGTTTGATACTTTGTTACTTCGCCATTTTATATTTATATGTCCCAATATGTCACCCACAAAAATACTTAGACGAGAAAGAAATAAACCCAAGAATTTGATTGGATGAAACTACAGGCATTGAATGTTGATAAAACTCAAAGTACATTATAAATAGAACCTCGGAGATAAACAATACTGACAAATCCGGCGTGGAACTAAGAATAAACGACAAATTCGGCGTGGAGCTTTAAATAGAACGACAGAGCAGGCGTGGACCTAAAAATAGAGGTAGGGAAAATCCAAGCGCTGAACGACGTTTAAAACAATATGGCGGACGAAAACTTAGGCGATTGGCGACAATTCACGCTTCCACGTCGTCAGGGGAGATGGAGTTACCATCTTCGCACAGCCAATCAGAATCGCGGGAGAATTGTCCGCCATGACCTCCGTCAAAACACCGATGGTGCACATGGTGGAGGTGTTTAGATGCAGATGTTTTTAACGAAATGCTTTGAATTCACTTGAAATTTGTGAAAACCTGCGCATGGGGGAGATGTAGTAGGAGTGAGATATACCCCATTTTCAGAACATTTTTCAGAACACAAGTCACAGAAAAATAATTGTTACGTGCTGTTAGCTGATAGGCCCATTGCAGTTGCAATAAAACAGATCGACACGTTTCAAATGTAAGTTTTGTTTTATTCAAGCTCAAATGATGGGCCTACAGCTACAGCACGTAAACAATTATTTTTCTGTGACTTGTGTTTCTGAAAATGGGTATATCTCACTTCCTACTACATCTCCCCCATGCGCAGGTTTTCACAAATTTCAAGTGATTCAAAGCATTTTCGTTAAAAACATTGCATTAAACACCTCCACCATGTGCACCATCGGTGTTTTGACGGAGGTCATGGCGGGACAATTTCTCCGCGATTCGATTGGCCTGTGCGAAGATGGTAACTCCATCTCCCCTGACGACGTGGAAGCGTGAATGTCGCCAATCGCCTAAGTTTTCGTCCGCCATATTGTTTTAAACGTCGTTCAGCGCTTGGATTTCCCTACCTCTATTTTTAGGTCCACGCCTGCTCTGTCGTTGCTATTTTAAAGCTCCACGCCGAATTTTGTCGTTTATTCTTAGTTCCACGCGATTGTCAGTATGTTTTATCTCCGAGGTTCTATTTATAATGTACTTTGAGTTTTATCAACATTCAATGCCTGTAGTTTTCATCCAATTCAAATTCTTAGGGTTTATTTCTTTCTCGTCTAAGTATTTTTGTGGGTGACATATTGGACATATAAATATAAAATGGCGAAGTAACCAAAGTATCAAACGTAATCATAGTTCAAAAAACACATACAAAATCGAGTGTAGGGCAACACGGACCTTCGACGAAAGCGAAGGCAGGTCAGGTGCCATGGAGAGTAAGCATCCTCTGCTGACCGGTCACACCCGCCGTGAGCCTGTAGTCGAAAACAAAGTAAACGGGTTACCCGTTTCGTCAAATCTAGATGAAAATGACAGTCTAACAAAGGGTATGAAACAAATCAAAAAAAAATTATATCGCGAAGGATAAATGATTTAGTCTGACTCCATGAATTTTTTTGGCGTGTACATCCCCCTCCTTATTTATAGGGGATCTTGAACGATTTCAAAAAGTCGCGTCATCGATTTACGTCCCTTTGTGACGTCATCAAAGTTTTTCCAATATAATATATACTGAGAAGATTTCCAAGAAAGAATCAATATACATGTACATGTATTGAGTATATGATAGATGCACAACGGTTAGAACGTACTTAATCCACCGCGTGAAACACCTCGCGCATTTTTGCCAGAAGACTATAATGACTGGGCGAATCATTATATGACAAAAACATCAGTATTAGTGTCTAATCCACTTTGACGCAAAATGAAATCTTTTTGCCATTTTCAACGACTTACATTGTTAAATTTTTGTATATTTACAGATAGGACAATTTGTTTTAAGCCCGAATTAATAATAATAATGATTGTTTTTTTTTTCACAGACGGAATCCGTTTTTGTCATATAATTATATCTGGCAAAAAATTCAGGAGGTGTGAATGCGTCGTATACGCTAGGATTTGGTTGTGCATCTATCATATACTCAAATATTTACAAAAAAACAAATTGCATTATTAAAGAAGAATTTCACTCTGCATGTGTCTAACGTAAGTTTATCAATATCTCAGATTCTTTTTAGATTTAAATTCATACCTCCTCCACAAAAAGCAAATGTATATTAAAGTAGAATTTCACTCTAAAATACCACACCCTCTGCCACAAAACGTGAAAAAGTCTGGGGTACGACCATTTTTTGCTTCTGAAGGACATGACATGGGCAAGGATTGAGGTCTGTCAACTTGTCGCACGCGATGCACAAGTGTGATTTTGTCTCTGACTTTTTTTTACCTCAAACTTCTGCATTCAACCACCATTAAATTTTAATTCATTTTCTCGTATTTTTTCTCGATATTTTCATGTTTCGAATTTCCAACATTTCGGTTTGAGCATCACTGAAGAGAACATAATTTTTCGAAATGCGGCATCTGGTGCATCAAAATTGGTACCGTATATTATTATATTATGACCCTGTCGAGGCCTCTGCGGTGGATGTTAGTCCCCGAGGTCTCTTACAGCCCGTTGCCTATGTACTATGTTTACTAGCTTGAAATACGGATATGTATTAATTGCAATAGTAAAATATAGAATTCATATAAAAATTAAGGATTAATCTCCCTCATGCATAGCTCTGACCTTCGAAGTATTTGGCTCCAGTCTTTGGCACTACATAGTTCACTTTTATAAAGTTTCACTTCCATGTTTCGAATTTCCAACATTTCGTTGAGCATCACTGAGAGACATGAATTTGTCGAAAATGCGCCATTGGTGCATTTCAAAATATTGGTAACCGTACTATTATTTATATGTAGTAGATATTGCACCTGGTGTCGTTTACGCGAGTTTTGAACATATGAACAAGTTGACCTTTTCATCACAATTTCTTCCTTCCACTTTTTTTTTATCTTCCTCATACATTATTGACATTAACAAGGAAAAAATGAATTTACTCGTATTGTATTATCACAACTGACTGACATCTTGGCATAGGCACCCCTCCTCCCCCCCCGGGGAGGGGGGGGGGTCTTCCTATGACATTGGATATACACAAGACTTGCCGCTAGGTAACATGTATGGGTCGCTTTTTGGACAAGTCAAATATATCAATGGGTGCCATTCATCAATCTTGTATATCAATGGGTAGACACATTTGAATGCCAAGTTTACATCAATGGATGTAAATTATCATTCGCTGGAATTCAAAACCTCTTATAAGATTTATAATTCATGAAAATTATGACATTTTCCCCGGAAATATAACTACAATCCGAGGTAAATTACAATATGCACTTGCTTGCTATGGGCGGCAAACTATACATGTTACAGTCACATATATATTGGGTAGAATTTTTAACGGGAAAATATAATGAATGGTATTGGTTTCAAAAATAATAATATATTATGGGGGGGTGTTTGAAAATCTCAGCGGAGTCTGTACCCAAACAGATAGTTGAGACCCCCCCCCGCGGCATCCTCCTTTCCTAAAGGATTCTAGGACCTTAGCGATGGTCATCTTAAAAGCTTGCAAAAAGTAGAAACTGACTATGCATAACCAACTGTGTAAAAAGCGATTGACGGGGGAAATCATTACTTTGATATATTCTTCGTTTCTATACTTATTTTGTCATATTTTTTACAGGAGAGGGAGGGGTTTACAAAAAAACCCACAATTCGTAGGTGCCTGTGCTTGTAGAGCTAAATAGTAGCGTGTGTTCAATTTAGACATTGCATTTAATTTATCACCCCTAACCGACTTTGGATTTTTGCACATACAGTACCACTTCTTTTTCCCTCCTAAATTCGTCCACTGCTCTCAAAATGACTACAATTACTACATAGCCACTGTAACGCTTTCAGGACTCAGTTTAGACTTGTTGGGACAACAAAAATGGAGGACTTATATTGAGTACATTCAACTCAATATTTAACATAATTAGACGAATAAAGTGAGATACGTTACATGGAGATGTTACTCCTCCTAGCACCTGATCCCACCTCTGTGCTGTCGGGTCGTGTTTGCTCCAACTAATGTTTTTGTATTCTAGGTTTTGGACTTGCGAATTGATCACTGTCGTTATTCTGCTTTTTATAATCATTTGGACATTAAACAATATGACTAATTTGGACTTGAAGAAAAATTCTTGAAAATCGTTTAATTTCCCCCCAGATTATTGTCCTGCCCTAAGGTCTAGAGATTGTACATTTAGGAATCCTACATTATACAATTCACGACCTTTTAAATTCATCATTTTGGCCCCATGTCCTGATACCAAAAACCCCTACCCTCGGACCAATAAATTTCCATATTTTGGTAAAGGGTTATCTGCTCATCAAAAATATCTTTGTAGTTTCAATTCATAAGATTTTTTTTAAAATGATATATAGATCTTACCAGGTTATGGCTCCGCTCTGGAGTCGACCCACTACCCCAACTATTACATGAATTCACAATCTTGGAAGAGGCCTTCCCGCTCTGCATCAATATGTATTTAGTTTACTTAACACATGTGTGGTTGTGAGAAGAGATACTTAAAATTGGGCAGTTTACAATGTATGTCCTGCCCCAATGTTCCTGAGATGCAGAACAGTATTCAAATCTATGATATATATTTATTGTCCTCTTTTAACCAAAAAATGCTACAGCCTGAAAGAATGAAATTGTAGTGCATCAAGAAGTTTAAAACACATACTAGTTTCAATTTGTGACGGGCCACAGCAGATGCAAACACAACTGCAAATAGGTCTCCTGAGTTTTCATCAGGTGACCTAAAATGGTAGAGGCAGTAAAATATTTCAGATTGCAATTGAACTAACACAAGGAGAATTGTAAAGGCTGCCATGTTCATTTTTCTTATGCGTGATAGTGGACTTTCCTTCACGATCTTTTAATTACACTGCTGATTTTCTTGTGAGATATAAACATGATGTTATAATTTTCTTGGATAACAATGCGATTTCATGAATTTTGTTTTTTTGCTAGACAAAAAATTAAGTTTCTTAAATAAGATCTTTTGAGAACAAAACAGGATAGAATATATATTGCAGTAATAATATTGATTTATTTCATAAGACTTACTAGGCATTCACCTGCTGGAGACAATAATCAGCGGGAGTGTCTTAGTTGAAGAAATAGATTCTTTACAGGGGAAATGTCGGTAGGAAAATGCAAAATTTTCTATAGAGATGGGGGTGGGGGAGAGCAAATTCATGTAAATTATTAACCTTTATTTGTAAGTATTTCTTTACGTAGAGAAGCGAGGATCCCTGTTTTGTGAAATGAAGATAGAATGTGTAATCTACATATGAACCGGGGGGGGGGGGGTGGTCGACCTATATGTTACGGCTTAGACTTTCAAAACACCCCGATTAATGTATTTCTATAATTTTGAAATCATACCCATTTATATATTTTCTGTGAAAAATTCTTACCCAATCTATATTCCTAACAAAATTGTGACCTTTTGTATTTGCTGCCCATGCAGTATATAGTCATTTTGTTATTATACATACCCGTGTTGTAATGTTAATCTTTATTCCTTTGTTTTTCAACAGAAACTATGCAGGACGAATAACACTACTTTCCAGCACCAGATATTCACTAATAAACAGGAAACGGATAAACTTGTAGAACATGCTGAGCCATGGACCCAAAGATAAACGCCAGCAAAGACAAAGGTTCTGAGGGTGAATACCAACAACAACCAAGGTATAAGAGTAAAGGTCAGGAAATGGAAGAAGGTCTAAGTTATGTGTACCTAGCGCGGAAGAGTAAAAACAACAGGAGGAACAAATGAAGACATCCTGAGAAGACTAGGCTGGCGGATCTACATTCTACAGACAGTTTAAAAATAATATGGAAAAACCAACTCAAGTAGAAGAACCAAAACAACAACTTTTCCAAATCCAATGTTTTTATCAGTTCTGCTCTATGGAAGCGAAACATGGAAAGAACGAAGTGATTGAAAACATGTTGGACTCCTTCTTACACAAATGCCTAAGGAAAATCCAGAAAATTCACTGACCACAGAAGATTTCGAAACGAGTTATCGGAACAGCCGGGGATTGGAAACGATTTTAACATCATAAAGAAAACGAAGGCTGGACAAGGTTAGGACATTTTTAAGGATGGACAAGAACAGGGCATACACGAATTCCCTTACGTGGACTCCTGAAGGCAAAAAAGAGAGGTAGACCAAAAAGAGAACCAAAATTGAGAATTGGGTTAAGATCATGGAATAAAGCAACCAAAGTACGAAAGATTAGATCAAAATGGACGGGGGACGTGTTTCACGGTCCTATTTCACAGGGAGAGGAAGGAAAATAAGTCAAGTAAGTTAAGCGGTAATTCAATTGCATTCGGTGTTTTTCTTTTTTTGGTGACGTCTCAATATGAGTAAAAATTCTCGATGGGACAATCAAAACAAATAATCTATCAATCAAATTTTATTAGAGGTGTAAGGGCAAAGAACGAACAGTGACCAATCTCGTAAGTACCAAACATAATTCAAAAAACAAGAGTTGGGGCAACGACGGACCCTGGACACACCAGAGGTGGATCAGGTGCCTAGAAGGAGTTAACGCATCCCTGCTAACCGGTCACACCCTCGTGAGCCATTATCTTTGATCAGGTAAAAAGCAGTAATCCGTAGGTTAAAAACCAGTGTTATGAAAACGGGCTTAAACAATTGCTATGAACATACACCAGACAGCATTCTTCGTTACCCAATTACAGGTTCATTACTGGGCGCAAAACTAAATCGTATAACCAAAGAATTGCGAAAATTGCTGAATTAACCCTGCAAACAACAATTATTTTGAAGTAGCCTGTCTCGATTAAATAAACTGTCAATAATTCAGAACAAGCTCTTGCGTATCGAATAAATTGAAAGTACGGATTATATATTAATTAGAATTTATTCAAAAATTAAGGATTACTCCTTCAGGCATAGTTCTGATCGTTTTCAACGCATTGACTCCAATCTTAGGCACTCCAATTTGTCATTCTTCAAATTTTTAATTTAATTTTTTCAGATTCCCCAACATTCTTGGTATAGGCATCACTGGAGAAATGCTCATTCTGGTGCATCAAAAATTGTTACAATATAGATTAACATGAGAGACATACCACACTTATATATGCAGGTTGTATGATAATACTGCTACATAAATATGGGAATTTGACGATGAGAGAAAGATGAAATCGTCCCGTTTGTCAAAAAGTTGAGTTGTTAGTTTGCCGTTACTGTCTATGTTCAATATAATATTCCACCTCTGGTGTGTCCAGGGGTCCGTGTCTCCTGCAACTCGTGTTTTTGTATTCTATTTGGAACTTACGAGATTGATCACTTTTCGTTGTCTTTTGCCTTTTACACCAAGTTCGAAGCAGACCATGGAAGACTCCTGGCCGTCCTATATTTCATAGTTTCGCTGGAACAATATTGAATCGAGCATATGACTGAAAATCATCATCATTAATTGATAAAAAGTCGTCAATACAAACGGCGAAGTTAACATGTGTCAAACGTAATCCCCAAAAAAATCGAGCAGTGAAGGGCAACACGGACCTCCGACAAAGCGAAGGTAGAGCAGGTGCATGGAGGAGTAAGCAATTCCTCTGCTGACTGGTCACACCCACCGTGAGTCCTCGGTTCGAAATAAGTAAACGGAATTACCCGGTTGGTTCAAATCTAGTAGGAAAATGACAGTCTAACAAAGGATATGAAAAAATTAGTAACCATAGGGACGTATGAATAATTTGTAATCGCAAACAGGGTCATTATAGCGACCGTAGAATTTGCGAAATAATGACTTTAAACGAGATTCGCTATAAACCCTGCAACATGTCAACTTTTTGAGTAGTTGGCCTCGCTTTAAAAAATTCCTCATACGATAGCAGGTCCTGCGTATGAATCAAGGAATATACACACCTAAGCAGGTGATTAGTGGTTATATTACTACATAGAAAGGAAAGTTGACGATTCAAGTTTAAAGTCATCACGCTTAAATAATATAGTTGTCAGACTTGCCATTAGAGTCAGATGTTTAAGTAAATATCCAAATATGAAGCAGATATGTCAGATTCTGTGGTGTTCTTTATATCGAGTTATTCGGGATAATATCAAATGGACATAATTTATGAAAAATTATGGATGTTATTTGATAGCAACATCATCTATATACCTACATGTGAAGGTTGAAGGACACGGCATTTTTTTTTGTTTTTGTCCCGTAACATGGTTTTGTAACAATTCTGTTTCATATGAAATTATTAAAAATAAGTCTGCCAATAAGGGAGCTCAATTATGGCCCATATGGAATACCAACGGATTGTTTGGAAGACATGGTCTTCAAAGACTACATAAATATTATCTATAAAAACCCAAGGCATGCTCTTAATTCTACTTTCAGGTATTGTTGGGCAATCAGGTGTTTTCTAAACAAAAATGTGTCTTATTTCCCAACGACTAGAAATTCGTATTTTTCTGGTTTGCCGTTTTTGTTTAAAACCATTATCTACATCTGAAAAGCCTAGATTTTAATTTATGTGAGGGATCTGTTAAGTGTGGAGAAACGTACGTTTTTATGCAGTCAATTTGAAAAGTCTCGTGAGTTTAGGTCATCCAAAGCTCTTTTAGAGTTTTTTAGGACCACATCTGATTTACATCACTTTCTGGAATATGTAGTGAAACCAGTATTCTCTGAAGAAACTCTTAATAGGTTGTTAGTATTTAGTAAAGTAAGAAAGTGGCTTGGGTGAGCACTTACTGGAGCCAGCGATGTTCTGTTGTTTGTAAGGGTTTTGTATGCAATTTCGAATCCAAATCCTCTCTCG
>CAJDSM010000883.1:0-25089 GCA_903981925.1 Ostrea lurida | reverse complement strand
TTTGTTGGAAAGGTTGGGATTTTTGCAAGATTTTAATATATGTCATTATACTGGGGACAGTTTTGGGGGGAGTGAGATGGGGGTCAAACATTGGTAGATTTTCATAACTTTTTTGCATAAAATTTCCTCTCAGGATGGGCAGGGTGCTTCAGGCAATCTCGCCCCATTCCAGACAAGCGCACATGTGATCATGGGAACATAACATTCTTTGTGAGGTCTATTTTTCAATAAATAAAGACATTGATTTTCGAAAATTTGGTTGCCATGGTAAAAAATTTATCATTAAAATGTCCTCCTACAGGTGAATTTCATCCATTTTCTGGTAGTGACACCAAAATTCTCACCGTCATTGTCAAGATTGCTTCAATTTCCCCTTGGGACATCTGCGTGCATGTTGTACTCTGAATTTATTTCTGTACTCCTATAACAACTTATAACTAGCTTTAGTGAATATGGCAACAGTTTAAAGGCTTTACAAAGCCGCAGTACTGTCGTGTCAACGCCCAACGTCACATAAGACGTCATACCCAAAATGTCTCGTGCGCCAGTACAACAATGCAGTATAAAGAGAGAACCAATTCTGAAGACATGTTATATGCGGTTTGTACAATTTACTAAAAAAAAAAGAATTTATTGTCAGCATTTATAGTAATGAAAAGGGAGGATATAAAGAACAGTGATTAATTTTAATTTTATGAGGAATAGAAAATTAAGAGTTGGGTAAACATACCAGCGGTGAGACCAGATGCCTAGGAGGAGTAAGCACCCCTTTTCGACCGGTCACACCCGCCGTGAATCCTATAACTGAAAAATCCGCAGACAAATTCAATATACAAAAACGTGCCGTATATCTATTTTAAGAAATGAATTTGATTTTGAAAATCCTTGAGGGATTGTTCACGCGACCAATATGAAGCGTATATAAGACTCTGATGGCGTCGATCTACATAAAAGCACGTGCTGTTACGGAAATTACCGATTAGTTACGAAATTGTCAGCTTACTTCATCTATAACTGCCTCTTGAAGTCTTACAGAAAAAAACATCAGTCTTACTCAATGGGAAAGATATTGCTATTACATATTTTATGGGTTATCTATATCCCGTGGGGACTTTTTATGTGAAGTTTCGTTGCTACAATGAAAGGCGCCGCTGACACGTTTAATTATCTATCGCCATCTTATTTCAGTGACCTTGATATCTGATCTTAAAATCAATAGATCTATCTTATAGTTGTAGTGCGTGGTTCACAGATCAATAGACTCATGAATCGTATTTGTAGATCTTGCTTATGAAGTTTCCCTCCCAAATGATATCGTATTTTGAGAAATTGCGCAGACATTATAATGATTTCTATAACGAATGGGTGATCTTTATCTTTGAAACTATAATACATTGGGGTCATATTTCAGGCACAGGATTTTTTATGTTAAATATACTATGTAGATGGCTCTTCTCATGATTGACTACCCGTGGGGGTCCGGCTTAGAATAGGTCCCCAGCATCCCTTTGCGTGTCGTAAGGGGCGACTGAATGGGGTGGCCAGTCAGATGAGACCGGAAAAACCGAGGCCCCGTGTCACAGCAGGTGTGGCACGAAAAAGATCCCTCAATGCTCAAAGGCCCTGAGAGCTGAGCACATGCCTAAATTTTGCAGCCCTTCACCGGTAATGGTGACGTCTCCATATGAGTGAAATATTCTCGGTGGGACGTAAAACAATAAATAATCAATCAATCAAATATGAATCATGATTGACATATGACCTGTTGATCTTGAAGTTTGACATCAAAATAAGTAGGATTTTAGCCATCTTGAGAAACACCATTGGTATGACTTGATTCCCCCGTGAGACGCAATTTGATTGGTTTATTTCACTTTAACACCATCTTTTATATCCATGTCGTTCATATGAGCTACAATTCCCCCATTTATATTTTGTTGCTTCGCCTCATAAAAAGCATATACATGTATTACTTTTTCCTTTATAAATGTTTATCAAACTATATGAAATCTCATTTCCTTAATCAATTATAAGAAAAAAATAACTTTTTTATTTATTTTATATGAAGTCAATTGTTTAGATTGGATGTAAATAGGCGAAGTTAACATCGTGTTAAACGTAATCATAATCCAAAAAAAACATATATACAAAGTCGAGTATAGGGCAACACGGACCTCCGAAAAATCGAAGGCAGGATCAGGTGCCGTGGAGGAGTAAGCATCCTCAAATTATGCTCTTTTACAATGTGTATGAGTAAAACCTTAGAGATGTGTTGGAGAAAACCTCTAGAATTCATGTTACTAAATTTAGATGAGTGACCTTGACAAACATCTGACTGACATAGATAGGCAAGAAACACAAACCGGAAGTTGGGNCGAGTGACCTTGACAAACATCTGATAGGCAAGAAACACAAACCGGAAGTTGGGTGTTGGGAGTGGAGAGTGTCGAATTTGCAACGATTTGAAGCGCCGCCGTTCCAGCAAATTAATTTTCTACATGTACAAATCCACTGGTAACAATTGCTGTCTATGATTCATGCACGTCTTAATTTCCACTCGATTTCTGTCTCACATTCAAATTAGCCTATACACGCGTGCAATTGCTTTGAATTGAATTTCGAAGAATATCAATTTTTTTCTATGTGGTTTTTTGGTATAGATCCGAGGTTGTCGATGCCAAGTTTCAATCAATATTAGAAATCAATCCCAAATGCTTATTTATGTAATTCCTGCATAACTTGGTGGATTTATTTTTTCCTTCCGAATTTTCGCTTGACACTTTAAGTATCGTCCCACAGCACGAAAAACAGATATCCAACGCAACCATGCAGTTTATTGAGCGTGTGTTAATACATGTGTATATTGAATATCACTAGATTTGTGATTAACACAATACACTGATTTTAATATAGTAGTTGTAGAGAAGGAAAATATATTTCAAAAATCTTATAAATGATGAAGATAGTAGGAATAGAAAAATAAATTTACTTACATCTCGTGTTTCGTAACTTTCCACCGGGTCAGGATTGATTGATAGTACCAAGA
Organism: Ostrea lurida; assembly: GCA_903981925.1. Classification (NCBI taxonomy): domain Eukaryota; kingdom Metazoa; phylum Mollusca; class Bivalvia; order Ostreida; family Ostreidae; genus Ostrea; species Ostrea lurida. The sequence goes on along the minus strand of CAJDSM010000883.1, from coordinate 22,043 downwards.
TAACAATGAGGTATCCCATATCAGTTTCCACATTCAATGTCATTAGAAGATACGCGTCCTATAAACTTCCAAATTAAAATGACAATGCATCCAAATGTCCGTTTTGTAATGAAAACCCCGCTTTTATAGCGCGCTGCCTGAGCGTTATTGGAAATGCTGGCAATCTTCAAACAATGTGTTATGAAACCCAAGACGGTATCAGAGTTCTTCTCCAAACAACGCGAGATGTGAGAATACGTAGTACGGCGGTATATACTGAAAACAACAAGCAGAAATACAATAATATTATAGATAATTCATAGTGATATCAACATACAAAATTACATTGATACTAAAATACAGAATTACAGAGATACACGCAAGACTGTATTTCTGTGTTATTGTCACTGCAATTCTGTATTGTAGTATCAATGCAATACTGTATGCTGATATCACTGTAATTATCTATAACATCATTGTATTTCTGCGTGATGTTTTCATTATATAAACCGTCGTACTACATACAGAAATACAATTATATTACTAAACTGGTCGCAGTAGTTCAGTGGTTAGAGCGTTCGCTTCGCATCCAGGAGGTCGTGAATTCGAGTCCCGCTCGTGGCATGACCGCGTCAAACATGAAAATACAATGTATGTAGTGATTGCTCCTTCGCCAAACGTTCGGTATTTAGAGGAGAGAATCACCAATATTTCAGATATAAGCTTAAAAACGGAGGTCCCCTTGGCAGGCGTTGGTACGCTAAAGAACCCTCACTGCTCTGCAATAAACGGAAACACATAATTACACTATGTGGTCAAAGTGGGCTTTTACATGTAAAGGCAAAGATAACACGTCGATCAATCTCGTAAAGTCCTAAATAAAATACAAAAACAGAGGTTGGGCAATCACGGACCCCTGGGACACACCGAGAGGTGGGATCAGGTGCCTAGGGAGGGGGTAAGCATCCCCTGTTGACCGGTCACACCCGCCGTGAAGTCCATAGTCTTGATCAGGTAAACCGGAAGCAATCCGTAGTCAAATCAGTGTGTGAAAAACGGCTTAAACATGATTATCTGAAATCACAATCAGACAGCATTTTGACTCTGATAGGTCATAATTGGTAAACTAAATTGTGTAAACGACCATAGAATTTTCAAATGGCTGCCTTTTAAACGTGACTGTTGAAACCCCCGCAACAACAACTGTTCTGTAAGTAGCTTGCCTCGATTCAAAAACTGATCATACGCAGAAAAGCGTTGCGTATCGAATACGTTGAGAGACATACACACCATATGCAGTGGATGATGGGATATTGCTTCATAGATATGGAAAGTGAACGATAGAGAAGCTGAAATCGTCCCGTTTGTCTAAAGTTGAATAGTTAGTTTGCCGTTAATGTCAAGATGTCAATAAAAATATCCAAGTGACAAAGGAACCAATGAAGATTCGGTGGTGTCCTTTAGATATTCTAGTTCGTGTGGGGATATAGTTGAATGCAATTGAATGGAAATCCATTATTATTAGTAGATAAAACATCGTCCTAAATTATGCGTAAATGTGAATTGTAGAATGGCACCGGTAGAGATTTCTTCTTTTTCTTGTGTTATGTAGAAGCTTTTGATATGATATTCTGCCGTCATAAGAATAGTAAAAATAGGTCAGCTAATAAAGGGAGCACAGATTAGTTGGCCCATTGAAATATCCCAACAGACGTGTTGGAGATACCTGATTGCCAAAAACTACAAATAGATATTGTCAAGAGGAACTCTAGCATTGCATTAATATCGACTCTACAGAGTCTTGGTGTGTCAGAGATCCGGAGTTGAGATTTAATCAAAAATAACTTTTTTGAATGGCTGTCACTAGGATAGAATATTTCTCCTTTTTCCATTTTTGTTAAAAACGAAGACGTCTCATAATGTTAGCAAATGCCTTGTCTTTAAAGTTTATCAGTGCGGGATGGTCGTTAAAATTGAAATAAGATCGATATGTTTTGATGCTATCATGATGATGCGAAAGGTTCTGGGATGTCAAATTCACTAGAAGTTCTTTAGAAAAACTTTTAGAATCCACATTTGATTGTTACACCACTTCGGAACTATGTCAGTTGACAATTAGCGAGTGAAGTGCGTTGACAGCTGTCAATGAATTTTCGGAGGAGTAAAGACAGGGGCTTGGTGGACATTTTTACTAGATCCGAGCACATATATCCGTCTGTGTGTAAGGCGGTTTTAACATCATGCAAGTTTAACCGTAGGTTTAGCCATAGTAGAACGGTAGTTCGATATTCTCGCGTCCGCGTTGACTGGGATAATAAATGTGTTTTAAAAACTCGGAAGCATGAATTTGAAGAAATTTTCGTCAGTTTGGAAAGAGGGCAGTATAGAGAGGTAAGTACAGAATTACCGAAATGGTGGAGTTATATACCAAGGTTCGTTCTAAAACTATGTAGTTGTAGGTAATGAGCCTTACAGAACAATAAACGAATATGTTTATAAGAGTTCGGCGTGAACCAGAACTATATTCTCTCATGTATCCTATCTAACTTCATTGCATCACTCTCAAGTTTTACGAACACAGAAGGATAGCATGGACGATTTTTGTGTGCGTATTATTGTCTATAGAGGATTTCGAAATATCTTCTTTACTTTTATCCCATTCTGACAAGGTATCAGTCTTTTTCAATATTCACCATCGTCTGGGCATATAATCTTCAGACAGAATCATAATGGAGATTGACCCGTCTGGTCGCGCCAATTTAAATAGTGTCCGATGTTCTTGAATTGGGAACTCTTTGAAATAGGATCTTAGATCCTCATTTTCAACTATATTCTCACCTGTAATGATATGTCCAGATGGACTATAGTTGAAAGAAGAACAAGAACAAGTGGGTGGATTAAGTATAATATTGTCAATATCTAGGCACTGCAGAGTTTGCTTGTAGTTAAACAATTTGGATGCAATCGTGGAAGTATATTTGTAGGAAATGCAGGGTGGAGGCTTGAATTGAAAATATGCAGGAATACAGGACTGAACTTTTTTATGACGAAGAATGTTGCTTATGTTTACGGCATCTATTCCTTTATTAGTGAATTTCAGTTTAAGGAACCGGCGGCAAGATTCGGAAGGAGTACTATCCGTAATCCGCGGTGGTTTAAAGAGCCTGTGATGGGCAACATCCATAATCATAGCATTCAGCCTATATTCTGGTGTTGAAAAATCCAAGTGTAGACAGAAGTATTATTGATATATACATGTATAACCACCTCTATAACATTTATTTATACCCTATCAAATTTATATACATGTAATTCTACCCTCATGGAAATTATTCCATCATCACCTGCATATGGTGTGTATGTCTCTCAACTTAATCGATATACAAGAGCTTGTTCTGCGTATGATCAATTTTTGAAATGAGACAGGCTACTTACAAACAAATTGTTGTTGAAGTGGTTTTAACAGTCACGTTTAAAGACAGCATTTTGCAAATTCTATGGTAGTTATGATTTGTTGTCATTGAAATGTTGTCTGGTGTGTTTCATAACAATTGTTAAGCCGTTTTTCATACACTGATTTGGCTACGGATTACTCTGTTTACCTGATCAAGAATATGAGCTCACGTAGGATGTGACCGGTCGACAGGGAATGCTTACATCTCCTAAGCACCTGATCCTCATTCTGGTGTGTTCAGGGGTCCGTATTTGCTCACCTCTTGTTATGTTTTTTTTGGGACTTACGAGACTGGTCATCGTTCGTTATTTTGCCTTCTTTGTATGTTGTTCAGTTCCATATATCTGTTTGACAGGTCAAAAGGGATCAGGGGTCCGGGGGGGGGGGGGGGGGGGGGGGGGGGGGGGGGGATCCACGTCAAGACAATGAAGTTCACCAGCGTCATTAGTACCCGCCCATTATGCTGTTCATTGTTGAAAGATATTCTCCGGACGCTCTCTTGGATAAAAAAGAATGGAATCAAAATATATAATTTATAATGGGAGTCCTATTATTTGCCATTTATGGTCAATGGAAGTCGAAGTCTTCTTGTCCTGACATGAGTTTAAGCATATTAACTTTTTGTCACCGAATGAGACGAGATAAGACAGGTTTCTGGAACAATTTATCCTCATAAGACCAGCAACCGTGGATACATTTCAATACTTTGTGTGCAATATATATCAATAACTGCCACTGCAATTGTAGTCAATCAACCGTAATCGAGATATTTCTCAGTGCAGCAAGGGGTCCCACAAGGTGGTGTCTGGTGTACATCCCTCCTCATCAGCGAAGCCTCGACATGGCGTGACTGCCATTTCTTTTCCTACCATGCATTCGATATCAGGAAAGGGGTGCAGTTATTGTCAAGAGAAGTAGAATACTTCAAGTTCCTAGGCCAATTTTGAAATATTTTGACGATTTCGAACTTCGTCAAACACCACTGATGGGGGATGTCGACATTCTTGCCATTGCTATACAACTACTGTATTCTAAATACTCCTCGTCCTTAATAAAACTTACTCACGGTGTAATGGGAGAACCTACTGTTTGTTATGGGTCACAACGCCAGTTTAGAAATCACAATATGTGAAATTGGCGTTAGCGCCATTCTGAGGATGAGAATCAGACCAAAAAAGGAAAGACACAGTCATGAATGAGCAGAACAATAACTTGGCGGTGCGTTCTCTCGATTGACATAGCAACTATCCGTAGATCTGTATATAGATACTATTTTATCCGCTGTTTCACAATACTGTAACGTACAAGGGAGGTCACTCCCGTGAACTCCCGCGGGCTCGTACCAGTAATAGAAACGGATAGCCCTGAGATGCTGCAAAATATGTACAATGCGCAGTGGTACTGCGCCTATGTAGGATTCTGTTGACTGGTAGCGTCGTTGACAAGTACACTGGCAGGGAAGTCCACACACCAGCACACTTCTACAAGATGCAAGCAGGGATGTCCGCACACTTGCCCTTGCGCAGTGACAGGCAGGAATGTCCGCAAACCTATCACTATTTCACCGGTTCTATCAGAGACACCGGCAGGGATGTCCGCACACCAAAGCTCTACCACGAGACAGGTAGGGTTGTCCGATTACCAGAGCTCTACCACAAGACAGGCAGGGTTGCCCGCATACATGATGTTGCGCAGCAACACGCAGGAATGTCTGCATACTTGTTGCTAGAAAATGCCAAGTCCAGAGCAGGGATGTCTACACACTCTGGCAGTAATAAGCAGGGGTGACAACACACTACTAACAAGTAAATACAGTGGCGGATTTAGAGCCCCCCCCCCCCCTTTTGTTGACCAAACTTAATTATTATGTATAGATTTATAGCTTAATTAACTTCTAAAGGTAACTTTAAAAGCACTAAAACCCGAGAGCGTCCGAGGGCTTCGCCCCCTGGGCCCCCACTTCATCCCAGACCTTAAGCTTGCTGGCTCCTTTTTCAAGGAACCGCCCTCCCCCCTTTCGACAAATTCTGGATCCGCCACTGATATAAGCAGGGATGTGCGCACATTATATAGGCTACGCCTGCGGTCCAATCCTTTTATGTATTGCACATAATAAAATATTGTTTAAACCAACTTATATTTACCTGAAATGATTTGTCGAGTTCCACCTCCAGAACTGTTCTTAATCAATCGTCAAAATAAATCCTACATATACTCAGTGAAAACTGTGGTGTCTTTTAATTCAACCTAACTGGGATGTACCAATGAAAATGATTATAATTAAAAGATACAATATCTTCGCTACAACTATTGACAAATGCGTTGATGCTGCATGGATTTCAAAAGTCTCGTTCAACGTGATGGGCGTCCAGGGAAAACAACAGTTCGCCAAGACAGATTTAGTGTTACGACGTCGAGACGTAACCGCTTCATGTCTGCACCCAAAGTCGCCAATGAATTACATCGGGCGTCTGGAGTGAGGATGAGTGCTCAGAGAGTGAGAAACAGGTTACGGACTGCTAATCTACGCGCTCGGAGACCTCTTGTTGCGGTCCCTTTGACTCAACGTCATCGTCAAACTCGTGTGGCCTGGACAACCACCCATCTTCGCTGGACTCGGCGGCAATGGACTACAGTTTTGTTTACTGACGAGTCTCGTTTTAATGTGGATTTTGCAGATGGACGCGCTCGTGTTTGGAGACGACGGAATGAGCGGTTTCATCCCAAAAAACGTCTTTCAACGTGATCGCTATGGTGGTGGTAGTGTCATGGTTTTTTTTTTGGGGGGGGGATAAGTTTTTATGGGTAAACATGCCTTGTCATAGTAAATGGAAATCTGAATTCACAGCGTTATCTTATTGTGCAGAAATTGTGGTTCCTGTAGTTGTGCCGTTTTTGAACCAGGGTCAAGTTACCATATTTTAACAGGATAACGCTCGACCGCACACCGCGCGACACACCCTGGACATTTTACGGCAGAACAATAGGCCTTTCCGAAAACGTGAGTTATCTCTCTTTGTATTCTAAATTTTCGTGTGCATGTGGCAACTTCCGGGTAGGAATACAATCATACTAAACGAATGTTTTTGTTGTTATCACGATAGATCGATGTATTGAATCGTAATTTCAACTAAACAGTTGATATGTTTTCTGGGTTAAAGGTTGAAAAGGTAAGTAGGAAATAAATAAATCTTGTCCTGATCAAGTCAAGGATGAGTAAGTGCCCCTCCCCCCCCCCCCCCGCCCCCCTTCTTGTGAAAGTGTTTTTTAAAGTCAAATTGAAACATCCACTTGTTTCAGATTTCCCTATAACAACTTGTATAATTTTTGTAACTAATTTATAGAACTAAGTAACAGAACTACCGATTCCCAAAAGGTGATGGCAACTCGTCAGCTGGAAGCCCCCCCCCCCCCCCTCCCACTTCTCTATTTCTTTTACTAGAATCGAGAGTCGACTCGTGTATGAACTTGCATAATGCTATAAAGGGCTAATTTTATCCATCACATACACGAACAGACTGTACAAAAAAACTAAATTAAAAGTTTGTTTTTGGGAGGCAAAAACACCCCCCCCCCCCGTGCTGTCAGTTGAGTAGTTTAAAAAGTGTTTCAGGCAAAGTTCAAATAAGGTGTGAGTAATAAATACAAAATAATAAGGGGATTAAAATTTCCTGGTAATATGCACAAACTACAATATGTGAGCTCTGCAATTAATGTAGCCCTCTCCGATTTTTTTTTATTCTGACGTTTACGGAGAGGGCTCAATTCCATAGGATCTTGTTAAGCGCGTCCGTTTTTCACACACTGATTTTGAACTAGGACTGTTCCGCTACTTGTGATCAAACTACGGCGGGTTGTGACCGTGCCAAAGGGGATGCTTACATCCTCCTAGGCACTCTGATCCACCTATGGTACTCTGTGTGTGGTCCAGGGTCCGTGAATGCCCAACTCTTGTTTTGTATTCTATTAAGGACTTACGAGATTGATCACTGTTCGTTATCTTTGCCTTTACATCTTCGTAATGGTGCAAAATATATTTTGTCCGAATAATCTATAATAAACGCGGTATATTTGTTGTTTTATAATGTTGTATTATATCAATTAGAGTACCTATCGTTTTGCTAGTGCGTGTTTATCTAAGGTGTGTTTTCTATATAACAATGTACCACATGCTAAAATTCTTTCGTCTGATCCCGCCATATTTGATTGGGAGGTGGATCTAAGAAAAAATATGTGGGAAAGTAGTTTGTTCAACATGAACTCGAACCATTCCGACAAGATTAAGAGCGTAATAATATAATATGGTGTCAGAAACTAGATTAGGCTGCCTGAAGTTAATTCTACGTTTAACGTCACCTCAAAAATTAAAAACCTATGAGGGAGGGAGGTAAAAATAAACAAACAAATTTTTTTAACACATGTGTATTTATAGAAAATCACCTATTCAATCAACAATTTCACACATTCAATACACATTATATAATATTCAAGTCAAATTAAATTGAAATCGCTCAATTCAGTGACCAAAACAGGAAAATTGTCAAAGTAGATACATTGTAGGATTTGATTTTCAAGTCCAAGTCAATTTTTGCAAATACACCATGCAGAATGGGTGAGCAGAGGAGTGGCTTGCGATAACATCTATTACTTTAAATCCGGATTTGTTTGATTTTTTTAAACAGCAATTTCGCTGAAACCTACGCGCGCGGGTGACGTTAAACGTATAATTAATCTAAAGGCAGCCCTTAACACATCGTTATCTTTTTGAAACTTGATATACCGACGAATACGCTCTGTGTTAAATCTACTCGTATAGGCATATAAACACGTTGAAGTCCGTTCTAAAAAAACAACACAAATGGCGCCTGAATACGATCGAGAAATGACAGTGTACTAGGATATTGATTTTAATGATGGTGACTATACAAGCACTTCTAATAAATTGTAAGTTGTAGTTAGAAATATTATGCATAGACTATGAAAATATATTTCTACTTTTTTATTTTCGCAAAGAACCCGCAAATATATTGAAGGAAATGAAAATTCGTTTTGCGGGAGTTGATTCACTCCCGTCATCTGCACCATATACCGTCGAGATCAAATTATGGTATGCTACTGGCAGATTTTAGCCCTCCAAATATAACACACTGTAACAAAAAAAAAAAAAGAGGGAGAGGGCTACTTAAAAAAAAAGAGTAAACTGTTGTGCTGACAAGGTGCATGAGGATTTCAGGAAAATTCTAAGTTCAAACGGGCATAATTCCCACAAAATTAGAGGATCAAAATTTCCTGGAAATAATAAATATGCACAACTACATATGAAACCCTTGCTACATATAAAGTTTCTTAAAATTCGGATCAGTAGTTTAAGAGGAGTTGCGCTGACAAACTTTGTGACGGACAGACAGACGGACAGGGCTAACACAATATGTCTCCCCACCAAAGTGTGTGTGTGTGGGGGGGGGGGGGGGGGCATAATTACAATGTTTGGATAACCGGCTCTCTCTAAAGTAACTGGACATGCGCCGCCGGATCTGCATTTAAGATGCAGAATAGCTAGGTGATCATCAATTTAGCAGGTAGCCTAATAATCTCAGGACGTGGTAGCACAGAGTATGAAGGAAAGTGTGGAGACAGAATTCCCCAGTGATCAGCTGAAAATCAATTTCATACTTTTCGATTTATGTAAGGTATTGCTAAAAATATATCAGAAGGGGGTCAATAATATAATTTTATTTTCAAAAAATTTGTACATTGCATAAAGGTCACTGCCAAAGATAGACGGATTTACTCACTACGCTGCATTAACTTTTAATAATCATGGCTTATAGGTGTATGTTTGAAAAGTTTGGGTTCCCCCAGTCCTGAAGAAAAAAGGGGGGGGAGTTGGAGCTGGGGTTGGGTGCCCCGGCGCTGGGTTGTGTGGGTGGAACTGTGGGGTCGGGGCGGTGGGGGGGGGACGACTGGGGTTGTGCGATGGGGGGCGGACGGGGGGGGGGGGGCGGCGGGGTGGGGTGGGGGGGGGGGGGGGGGGGTGGGGGGGTGGGCTGTCCGGGTGGCGGCGGGGCGGGGCGGTGGCGGGGGGGGTGAGGGTCGGGAGTGGGGGGGTCGGGCTCGGCCTCGGGTTGTCTTTTCCTTTACTATTTGTTTCTTAGACTACAGTACGTCTTCCATGGTCCCCGCTTAGTCCAGAATGGGTATATAAGGGTAATTTGCCATTATATCAATTGAATTGTAAAATTTATCCCGCTGGAATTTATCCTCTTTAATCAAATTTGTAATAATGAAATATACGTTTCCCCACGATTGAAACTCTAGACGGGAGTCTGTATCCAAATAGTACTATAGGTAGAACCCCACTGGGGGGGGGGGGTTTAAGTAGGAATTAAGGTATTTTCCAGATCCATAAGCGTCGGTCTGACATACAGAATTAGATTTTGTCAGAACTTGCTTGATACAGCTGTATTGATCAAGCAACATTTTATAAGGCTGATTGTGGAGAGACATGCAGGAGTTTCTAAAAGGTCAGAGGAAATTTATGCATATATAATAGATTAATTGATTAGAGTTAAAACAGATAAAATCAAGATAGGAAGGAGGTCATCTTCTTTTGATAACAAATATTCTCTATATTTGTAAGCGTGATTGCTGTACATACAGCAATATATGCGCAGCTGTTTGCACTGTTGTTAATGACGCTTCCTTGAATTATACTACCCGTGACAAAGTGCGTAAATTAAATTACGCAAGCGCACTTACCGTTTCCGGATCAAGGAAAGATAATCACGTTTTCGGAAAGGCCTTATGACATACTGGAATGCCGCACCAATTGAGCATGTGTGGGACATTCTTGGTCGACGTTGAGAGAGAGCGACAATTACGTCAACAACGTAGCCGATTTGAGTCGAGGCGCTTTAGCAAGAATGGAACCAAATCACAATACACGAGTTACGAAACCTCATTACATGAGACTTCGATGTTTGCCTGTGGTAGCTGTTTTTTTTTCTGTGACATCTTTTCGTTTAAACAAATGATTTAGAGATTATTATGGCATGTTCATTTTTGTTTGATGGAGACATTCATAAATACTGAATACAAATTTCTCACTTATGGTGATATTGATTATGCGGTATTAAATATTACAAGTTGCCAAACTTTTTTTGTTCAGTATATTACACGTAAGACTTATTATCCCCTCGCAACTTGTTGCGGAGGGGATATAGCATCGCTGCCGTGCGGATGTGTGTGTCTGTGCGTCCGAACCTTGTGAACAAGATAGAAGCAAAGGCATTCATCAGAGAACCATCACACCTTCCAGAAATGTTGCCAATGGAAAAAGGATGAACCCTATTGATTTTCAAGGTCAAAGGTCAAGGTCACTATGAACTATTGACTAAAATTATTATGAACAAGATAGTAGACACAGCATTCATCAGATAATCATCAAACATTCTACAAATATTGTCCATGAAGAGAGAATGAACCCTATTGATGTCAAAGGTCAAGGTCACTATGGACTATTGACTAAAATTCTTATGAACAAGATAGTGGACACAGCATTCATCAGATAATCATCAAACATTCCACAAATATTGTCCATGAAGAGAGAATGAACCCTATTGATGTCAAAGGTCAAGGTCACTTTGGACTATTGACTAAAATTCTTGTGAACAAGATAGTGGACACAGCATTCATCAGAGAATCATCAAACCTACCAAAAATGTTGCCCATGGAGAAAGGATGAACCCTATTGATTTTCAAGGTCAAGGTCACTATTGACTTAAATTCTTGTGAACAAGATAGTGGACACAGCATTCATCAGAAAATCATCAAACCTTCCACAAATTTTGACCATGGACTTATTGATTTTGAAAGTCAGGGTCATTATTGACTATTGACTTAAATTCTTGTGAACAAGATAGTGGACACCGCATTCATCAGAGAATCATCAAACCTTCCACAACTGTTGACCATTGAGAGAAGATGAACCCTATTGATTTTCAAGGTCAAGGTCACTATTGACTTAAATTCTTGTGAACAAGATAGTGGACACCGCATTCATCAGAGAATCATCAAACCTTCCACAACTGTTGACCATTGAGAGAAGATGAACCCTATTGATTTTCAAGGTCAAGGTCACTTTTGGATATTGCCGAAAATCTTCGTGAATAAGATAGAAGAAACAGCATTCATCAGAGAATCATCAAACCATTCACTAATGTACCCTATGGAAAGAGGATGTTCTCTATTGATTTTAAAGATCAAAGGTCAAGGTCACTTTTGACTATTGCCGAAAATCCTTGTGAACAAGATAGAAGACACAACATTCATTAGTGAATCATCAAACCTTTCACAAATGTTGCCCATGAAGAGGGTAAACCCAATTGATTTTCAAGGTCAAAGGACACTATTAGCTATTGTTTAAAAATCTTTTGTTGCGAGGGGATAGATTGCCTTGTTTACATAGTACCGACAACTAATTAACCTATAAATGTACGAACCTAGGTTAGAATAGGTCCGCAGTACCCCTTGTTTGTCGTAAGAGGCGACTAAATTGGGTACCGTGGTCCTTCGAATGAGGTCCCGTGTCACAACAAGTGTGGCACGATAAAGATCCCTCCATGCTCAAAGACCATGAGCGCAGAGTACAGGCCTAAATTAACAGCCCAATTATCGGCAATGGTTACGTCCCCGAATGATTGAAGTAATCTCAAGAGGGACACAAAACAATACACAATCAATCGACTTCCAGCATTACGCTTCGATAAAGGCCGAGCTGCAAAAGAAGTTTCATCGAAAGTCACACTTATATGTACCAATGAAAGTGAGTGAATGTATGTTTGTCTGTTTTAACTGAAGATAAACCTCCAAGGTTGTAGATAAAGAGTCGCTTTTATTGCTCATATGGGGTCTATCTCATGATAGGAATCACGCCATTCTGAGAACTTCATTAGTATTTTCCCCTTTTTTGGGGGGTTACCTATACAAGGTGTGCAAATATTGATCTTCTGTGTATGTACATCTGAGTCTTAGTCTACGTTAAAATCATACAGTGATTGATTACGGGGCTGCAGTTGTAAAATATTCATAATTTGTCCGCTAATTATCACGTTTATCAATGATTTGGAGCATGCGCCTTCTGTATACAAGAGAAACGAGAACAAAGTATATTATTGTTTTGTAACATAAACGTAGATCTATAACTTTACATATACTATGAAATGCACAGGGAAAACACTGCACATTTGTGCTCAATAGTAAAAGTACAAGCGGTACATTCATGATTGAACTATGTATATACATGTATCATTTAAGCATTGAGCGATATATCTCGTACACATATAAAAATATATCTTTAAATATTATTTAAGTCAAAGAGTTACATTTTTAAACAAAAGAAATATTTTTCTATGGGATCAATCACAAATATGACTACTGACTGGGATGGTCTGAGCGAGAAATGACCACACACGCCAGAAATGACCATATCCCATGTTTGAAACTCGTTAAGAGTTGCTTGAAAACCATACCAACCAAAGTGTCTCTTTTCAATTTACAACAAATCAACCTACATCGTCTTACAGTGGAAAATAAGATGTTACAATGCCATTCCAAGCAGTAGGTTCAGAAACAAGCCGAAAGGACATTTAATCAGATAAATCGCGACGTTAATTAAATGAATCGGGCGACATATCGTTATTATCCGCTGAGGGATTCGACAGATGTTCTCCAACAAGGCAATGGTTGACGGATGATTAATTCATATAATGAAATTCCAGAAATAATGATTCCATGCTTTATTGGTATTTTGTAAAACTTAAGGTGACAAGAGACAGGTTTTTTTTTTTATTATTCCATGTATTTTGCCGAAAGAATGCGTCAGTCTCAAATCGATTTTCCGAATTTTCTCTGTTTTTGTCTCCAATGCCGATCCCTTCCATTACCTTTCAGAAACCGATATTGAAATTTCTTTAGAAAAACGAGCTAGACTAAACTCTGGACCCTCTCCATCGTGTACAAGTCTAATCACGTCACTGTCAGACCACGTTATGTCATGTCGGTTTCTTGTAAGAGTTGGTTAAACATAAATTTGGAGTAAAAAAAAAACCCTATACGACGTCGTGACGTCTTTATGAACCTCTTTGAAATAAAGAAAATTAATTAAAAGTGCTTTTTAAGACAAGGATTTAATGTTGTAAGGATCCGATCGTCTCAATTAAGTGGATGAGGACATAACCGATAGAGGAATAGACAGAAATCTATAAAATAAAAGGAAATTTTAGTTTTAGCCATGGAATTAAAAATTAATCACAACTTGTCAAATACAATGAAAAAGATTTAACTACCCGTGTGTTTACTCCCGCTAGGGCTATAACAGGCTCGGTAGGTCCGTGGTTGGAGCGTTTTCTTCGCAACCGGAAGGTCGTGAGTTCGAGCCCTGCTCGTTGCATGGCCGCGTCAAACCTAAGGCTTGAAAATAAGGAATGATTTCTTCTTCGCCAAACGCTCGACATTTAGAAAAGAGAATCACAGGTCTTTCAAATATTCCCTTACAAAGGGATGTCCTGTGTCACGGCAGACGTTTGCATGCTAAAGAACCCTCACTGCTACGGCCCTGAACGCTGAGCATAGGTCTACATTTAATGCACTTCACCTACACCTGGTGACGTCTCAATATGAGTGAAAATTTCGCGAAGGGACGTACAACAAACATAATCAACCAATCAATGTAATCTATTTTCCTTTAGAAGATGTCATTCAGCAAGACAAAGTGTTAGTAATTAAGTCTCCCAAACGAAGTTTGGAGACTTATTGTTTTTGTACGGATTTTATTATTTTTCTTTCGTGACCCTGAACTTGTCCATCGCGTTTCTCAAAGACGGACTGTAGGAATTAAACAAAACTTTGGGATATGACAACTTGGCGAGTATGATAGGCCGGCATATCTCGGTTGTGCACCATATTTCAATTTTAGATTTGGGGCTGGACAAAACATATTTGGTGGTGGTGGGTGGGGCAAGGGGGAGGGTGTCTAACAGTTGGTTTCCTGGTGGGGATTTTTTTTACCTATTGTAATTGGTATAACTTGAAAACCGTCAGAGATATTGACATGAGATCTCTTCAGAAGCATGTACTGAATGTTCAGGCAATATAAAGTGTACAATTCAATATGCCCTTGGGGTTACAACCTCACCCCCAGGGAACAGGAATTGAGAATTATCTCCGAAAACCGTTGCAATCCCCACCCCTATACCATATATATTCTTATTCCTTGTGTCAGGTTAGCATCTGATGGTATGTGGGCCATGACCATACGGGGTGGTTCCTGTCCCCCTTAAACCGAAAGTGTCCTTAATATCTCAAAAACGTTGAGATTCCCACCCCTAAACCATTACTTATTCTGTTTTCTGTGTCAAGGAACATCGGATTGAGTACAGTATGTGGGGTTCATGACATTAGCGGGTGGTTCTGTCCCCCCTAAAACAGGCAGCCCTATTATCTTCGAAAAACGTGACGATCCCCACCCCAACATATCTATTCTTATATGCCTTGTGTCAGGGGATCTGATGGTATGTAGGTCACGACCAACGGGGTGGTACCCGTCCTCCCATAAACTGGAAGGTGACCTAATATCTCCGAAAACCGTTGAGATCCCCTCCCCTAAACCATATTATATTACAATCTATAATGTGGTGTATGTTTTATATGTATATATTGCTTTATAAGACAGGACCAACATGTAAACTAGGTTTGTATAATCTATTGTTGCAATCCTGTGTTAAATAAAGGTTTATTTACTAAGTTCACTCATCTCCAGTTAGCTCCCACCCTTGTTGTAGTGAGTGATGAATACGCGAAAACTTTTTTTTTTTTTTAAAATATTTCATTATTTCTTGCGACGTTTGTCATTTGAAACTTGATCGAGTTTAGTGCAATGTCATTATGTTGACATACCACTTTTAGCGTTTTATTCTATATATATGTACATTGTATTGTGGACATGCAAACAAACATTTTTAAATATTATGTGTTCAAATTAGACGATAACTATAAAAACTGGTTCATAGTTAATATTTAAAAAAAAATCTCAGTTTATTTCTCTTACTTTGATAACAAAGTTTTTTATGGAATAAAATTATTATCATTCTCATTAGAAATTTCTGTCGAAATATATGGATATTTTCATAAAGTCAGAAAATTGTCTAGCGCTAAGTATTTGTGAACTTATGGGTCCGGTTTTGTACACAAAGACCATACATCATGAACTATTTTTAAAGTGCAATTTGCATATTTCAACAATTGTTCTTCATTTAAAATTTTAACAAATTATTTTTTAAAATAATTGCTTTTCGTTTGATGAGGTTGCAATGGGTCTTTCCATATTTGATCGATGTTACAAATTATTCATCCATGGTAAAACCAAAGAATGTGACAGGATTATATATACCGGTATATGTATTCCTGGTTCCCTTATAAATTACAATTTTGTATTTAACAAGTTTGAAAGAATGATGTATTTCTCCATTGTCATGCGGTGATACGATAAGAATGAAAAATGAAACTTAGGCGTTTGTAGTTCATGGAATTTAATATAATTTATATTTGATTGTCATGCGCAAGATTTTTTATCATCCCCTTTTCTTTATCAAGGCAAAAAAAATCCCATTTCTGTTGATTATTTTTTTTTTTTACCAAGGTTATCATTCTATTATCCACTTTTCAACCCCGTGTTCAATATAATCTGCTTAGTTTTCTTACCTTCTTCCGCAGAGAGTCCACAAAGGAAGATTACTTTGTAATAAATCTCTCGAATCTTTATCCCAAATAATGAAGTTTTATTGATTGTAACCAGACCCTGTTAGCAGTATAATTTATACATAATTCAGTGTTATAGATTCAGGAAACCTATTTAAAAGTGTTATTTGTGTTACATTAACAACACCATTTAACTTCCGATATTTTAAATGTCCACGTGAGTTACGCATCGGCTACACTACATGTAGCCATTAATCAACGGGATGCCAGTTTACGGATATTGTGTATGATCTTACTACGTTAAATTAAAACATGTAATTAAAACATTGTACGGACAAAACTGAGGATGGAAGTTAAACTTACATATTAAACGATAAGCATTTGTGCGCAAACGTTATTTTAGACCCGGCCAAACCACAATTAAAAAAATTGGCGTCCATAAACCATATTGTAGCTGCAACCACACCAACTGGACCAACAATTCAATGTTTATGGAAACCTTATCGCTAAAAGTAGATAGTGCCGCAAATTTTACAATTAATCCATACTCGATACTGTTTCAAAAGGACTATATTTGATGTTTAAGACTGGCCTAAATACCCTATTTATTCGTAAAATTTCATGAATAGGCGCAAAGATTAGAACGACCCGTAAGGTACGGATCAATGGAAAATGGAGGGGGTGGGTAATTCAATCATTTTGTCAGAAATGAGATAACCATCAAACTTAATTTTGAAATATCATATAAAGTATCTGCAAAATGGTCTTAACACTTTTCATCAAAACTTTTTTTTGGGGGGGGGGGGGGGGCGTGCATCTATTCAATCAGTTGATTTTATTGTTGAACTTGCATGTGGTCACATCCAATTTCTCCTAAAAGAAATAAAAAGTGAAGACAATTCGCATTTTCCGGATCCAAGATAGGTTAAGAACAGCATGATAACCCATACAAGCAGATCTAGATCTGCCCGTATGCAAATGCATTTGTAGAAACTTCACAAAATATCACGATTCGTTCATAAACATTCTTCATTGATTTTAAAAGTATTTTACAGAGCCTAGTATGATTACCGTCATTTGTGTGAAACCAAACCTTCAATAAAAAAGACACTGCAGCGGTAAATAAGAAATGAATCTTATATTTTTTCGGGTGATCAGGTATCACCGAATTTTAGACGATAAATCATCAATGCGCCGAAGCCATTACCGTCTAAAATCTCTGGTGATAACCTGGATATCACCCAAAAAAAAGATTTTATTCTTATCATTTATTTTAGTAATTACAACACACAATACCGCATTATTTAAGACTTTACTTGTTGTTCAGTACGTGATCGAAAATCATCTCAATTTCTTAAAAGGTGTTTTAACCAATGAGATCGGCGCTAGGTGATCACGTGAATAAAATTAAACGGATAGTCAAATAATCATAAAAGTCTTCTCGTCTAAATATAGCCTAGGTGAAAAACAACTGACTTACACTATTACAGAATCACAGAAATCTGGTTTTGTAGATAATTTCCAAATCAAGTAGTGTACATACATGATAATAGTTGACACTGTCAAGGTGAAAAAACCAACCGAATCACGTATCATATAGTCATCATGTATCATAGATGTTGTGTATCATACACGTTGTATATTATACCGAGCAAAGCTCGGGACGGGCCGAGAGGAGTTATATTATATATATATTATGCACGTTAATTTCCCGCGTTAAATGAAAAGGCGATCATATATAGCTATCCTCATCGATCCTCCCATAATTGGATGTTACCAGTGTGTTTAGCGTATAGAAATTTCATAATTAAAATTAAAAGATGTTTTCAGGTATTAAAATTAAATATTTATTTCTAAACTTACCGACGATTAACTAATTTACGATTAGTGCT
Source organism: Ostrea lurida (assembly GCA_903981925.1). Taxonomy (NCBI): domain Eukaryota; kingdom Metazoa; phylum Mollusca; class Bivalvia; order Ostreida; family Ostreidae; genus Ostrea; species Ostrea lurida. The sequence continues at coordinate 3,962 of CAJDSM010000883.1, read as the reverse complement.
AAGACAATTTTTATGCTTCGCCTCGGTCCAAGGTCACACCGTATGCATATTAAAACATTCGTCATCTTTACTGTTACAAAGTCATGCACCATCCATGGTCAAGTACATTACACATATTTATCATAAACTTGTTTACAATAATCATGAATTACGTTGGCCACAGGAAGTTGTATTCATCATTTAATGGATTAGTTCTTCCTAAAAATATGCCAAGATGATATTATTGCACTAGTCAGCACTGTTAGATCTGTTTTAGGTTACACTTTATAAGTTTATATATATTTTTGGGCTTTTTTCAGTCCTTCATGTACAATTATTGAGAGGACTGGCATTCTTTTTCATCGAGATCTGAAACCACAGAATTTGCTAATCAACAAGGCGAAGTAATCGTAATCATAGTCCCAAAAACATATATACAAAGTCGAGTGTAGGACAACACGGACCTCCGACAAAAGCGAAGGTAGGATCAGGTGCCATGGAGGAGTAAGCCCCCTCTGCTGTAATACGTTGGAAATGTACACAAGTACATCCTTGTAAACCAAACTGTAAGCTAGTAAATTTGTACATGCAATGTGCGGGAAATTTAGACAGTACACTGTTTTGTAATCCAATCTCTACTCTAGGAAATTAGTAGTAAGCTAGATTGATTGATTGATTGATTATTTCTTGTTTTACGTCCCACCGAGAATATTTCACTCATATGGAGACGTCACCAATGCCGATGAAAGGCTGCAAAATTTAGGTCAATACTCGGCAATCAAGACCTTTGAGCAGGGAGTGATCTTTATCGTGCCACACCTGCTGCGACACGGGACCTCGGTTTTTCCGGTAACATCCGAATGACCGCCCCATTCAATCGCCTCTTACGACACGCAAGGGGATGCTGAGGCCGGACCCCCACGGGTTAGTAAGCTATAAATAAACTGGCAAACATAGTTATAATGCTCTATACATTATTAACGGGGTAGATGAAACTGAGTCCATATTTACCCTAGGTGTCTTGACATCTTGAGGGTCAAATGACTGCACTCTGTGCATCCAGAATTTTCTTTTTTTTTTTTGGTCCTCTTTTTGGTATCTAACCAACTTGAATAATCGATTACCATGTTCTCTCGTCGTCGATTACTACCACTGGAATGTGAAGATACTGGAGAATTTCCTTTGGGTTGGACCGGTGGTTGTTGACCCGTTAGCGAAGGTCTGTTGTTTCTCCTAGCTACTATTGTCTCTGGCAGATATTGCAACTGATGAGAAAAATGCCTTTATTAGTCTTGCAGGACAAGGTTCCCAATATTTACGACCTGTGACAGACCTGCTAAAGCTCTCAGTGTCTGAGCTATATTTGCATAATTGACATCTGAGGTCTGGACATGTTTTGAACCCTTAATTAGGTAAAGGGTTATCCAGTCTAGTCCTTACTGCCATGTCCTTCATCCCGATAATCAGAACTTGACTTTATTTTTAACGATTTTTCATCACAGGGGTTTATTTGAATACATTAACGTATATATAGTACCCTTGGACTTTATCATTATGATTAAAAAAAGCATCACATAAACAAACAATCGCGTCTTGTATTGTAAAACAACCTCTAAATGTATGTATAGCATGTTTCAAAAAATTCATCGAATAGCAGTGCGCCGATCGTTTTTACACATTAAATAGAGCGATTTATTTACAATATTTGTAATTGGCCAATAGTTAGATCATCTTTACACTGCATCACATTCCCCTTTTTTCAAATAAAGCCTTAGTGTTTACGAAAAACTTGATGAAATGTGGTGACCTACTTTTTGAAGCGACGATCAAACCTCCCGCTACTCATATACATGTAACAGGAAACTCTCGTCACGCGAAAATATAGCAGAACATTCCGTTCTGAGTTTCGAGATAAGGAATATATGCAAGCAGTGAGAGAAAAAGTGCGGAAAACCAATGGGGACAGACAGAAAGACAGACGGACAGACAGACAGACACAAAAGAAGAGAGCTCTATAGTCCCCTCCGTTTAAAAACCGTTAGGGAACTAATGAAGAATAGAGCAACCAGGGGTCCCACATCATATGTGGGGGCCCTTACTGGAGTTTGATATTCCACTTGTACTTTATATTTATTCTGTCGGGTGTCAAATTTTATACCATCATCGTCTGGCATAATGTTCGATAAAATTCATTTTAGAGATGCAGTTCTGTCGCCAGTTGAAAATTGGAACATCTTAGGTCTCAGACTACGAGAAATTGGATGATAATTCTCTTTAGAGAGTATATTATTTAATGATCATATCTTGTTACCATGGTAAACATGTTTCATAAATAATGTCTTTATTTACTAAGAATAGACTCAACAAAGAATTTATATGTCTATGATCACATGTGCTGCTTGCCTGGAAATGGGTCGAGATTGTCTGAAGCACCTGTCATCCTGAAAGAAAATTTTCTGCAAAACGGATAAAAATCTACCAATTTTGACCCCCATCTCACTCCCCAAAAAGTCCCCATTTATAATACATATATCAATTCTTGTAAAATCCTAACACCTTTCCAACAAGGCCAAATTGGTCATAGGTTCGCTTGATTCTATCTCAAATATTTTGCATGAATTTGGAAACATGCTATTTGTCGACTTACCGTTAAAGTGAAAGTAGAATTAGTCAAGCTGTCCCTCGTTTCGCATTTGCCATTCCGAATTCCACAAAAAAGGCACTTAGTGCAAGCAAATGGCCCCCTTGATGTATTAATACTGAAATCACAACATTGAAACTATTTAATTCTGTAATACAACTTTTGGCATTATCCACATTTTTAGCCCTGGTAACTATAGCTTCGTATTGGCAATGGGAGGGGTATATTGATACCTTGGTTTAAGATTAGAGGTTGTGATTTTCATCTATATCGATATCACCAGTGATGTCACGTCCTGCTGGACTAGATTCTAACGAGGAGGAACAGAAGCAAACAAGCGGATTATGTGTAACATATAATTATGTTCTTTCTTTTGTTTGTAATACAAAAGAATTTGGATGCAGTGGTAGAAGTGTATTTGAGGGAAACAGAGGATTAAGACTTGAAGCTGCACTATGATGCAATACAAGACTGAAATTTTAACGACGAAGATTGTTACCTATGCTGACGGCATCGATTCCTTGTTAGTAAATTTAAGAAATTGGCTGCTTGATTCTGAATTATTATCCGTAAGCCGCATTGGTTTGAAGAACCTATGATTTGTTATAGTCTTACATTCATTAATTGCACAGGATTTCCTCTCATTCACTGGCCGAGAAAAAGGGGGGCACAGAGTTCGGATTCTGTAACGAGTCGTTTGATTGGTCCGCTGATAATCCCGAGACCATTCGGACTAATAAAGCGTCAGCGCAGACCAATCACACAACATGTAACCAATTTCGTACTCTATAACCTCCTTTTGTACTACCAGTGGAAAATAGGAAGTCTTGTATATAATTAATGCTTGCAAAACTATAACAAAGTAAAGGCTTTTTAAACAAATTCTTTATGATGAGAAGGATTTTGAGTTGGAGAGACTTGTAGTATGACATCTATTTTACCAAGGCCTTGTGCTTGTTAAAGTTTCTTAAGTAACGTTATAATTACTTAGAAAACTATTGTGTCCAAAGCGAGAACCCCCTGTTTGTTTACACTGTTTCTTTTCCTCTTGCCTAAATTATCATTTTTAGATGGTGTAGATGACCAATCTCTAAAGCTTACAAAAAGCGTGCAACGGTAACATCAAATTAGGAATCAAATAGACTAAGAATCCAAATATTTTAGAGAAATCATTGCCAGCAAAAAAAAAATATTTAATATCTATACTTCAGGTGCCTGGGGTGGAAATCGCACAATGCTGGCGAAATGTAAATGAAAATCCATCCTTCCGTGATGAGTTAAATTAGCAACGGCCTTCATTAATCATCGTACATACTAAAACACAGACGCTGGTGTTGGTAAA
>CAJDSM010000882.1:12974-31509 GCA_903981925.1 Ostrea lurida | reverse complement strand
TTTGAGAACTGGTCGTCAATAGGTGGAATAGAAACAATCTCGCTAGTTTCATTAGGGCCTGATATGGCTGATATGTGAGTGTTGAGTGCATCGCATGGGATACAAACTAGGTTACCCATGTTTACACTAGATTGTTGGTGTTTCACATATCTAGACCGATCAACGCACACTGTATGGATATGTCTGATGAACCTGCGTCCAGCTTTCGCTCCTCTTCTAGTGCGAACCTTTTTAGTATGGGCTGTCTGGGGTAGGTTGGTTGTTCTGACAAAGCACATCATCCAACTATTGAATGTCTTGGCATGCAAGAAATTTGATAGAGCGTCTTACTAATACAATTAGAGACGGAGGAAAGTCAAATCATACGACAAACTAATATATATATATCTGTTGTAAGAAAGTTAAGAGGACGACTTATCAATACAATCTGAGACAAGTCGTACGACGTCAAAAATACCACGCCAAATACGAAAATTCATCGAAAAACTTGACAATGCAGTTGGAAATAATAGAAAGTTAATTTGAACCCTGAGAAGTCGTGGTAGAGTCACGCATCAGTGAACACAAAGCCTAAAATAATAGTCTAAAATATGTTGAAAATACAAGTTGTCACTGTCTTTGTATGCAGTAAGTTGGTTGTAAAGGGCTCAACAAATTTAAAACTGAGACTTTCGTAATTTAAAAAGAAATGATGAGTTAAACGATCAGAGGTGAAGCGCCATGACAATAGCGCTAACACACTCAAAACAATATATTATACTGGTACCAGCCAGAACTACAATAGACAGTGAATACATACTTGGTACCCAGCCAGAACTACAATAGACAGTGTAATATACTGGTACCCAGCCCAGAACTACAATAGAGAAGATAGTGATTATACTGGTACCCAGCCCAGAACTACAATTAGAAGTAAGAATAGTGAGCATACTGGTAACCAGCCCAGAACTACCAATAGACAGTGACATACTTGGTACCCAGCCCGAACTACACAATGAGACAGTGATATACTGGTACCCAGCCCAGAACTACAATAGAGAAGATATGATATACTGTACCCGCCCAGAACTACAATAGGAGAGTAGTGATATATACTGGTACCCAGCCCAGAACTACTCAATAGGAACAGTGACATACTGGTACCCAGCCCAGAACTACAATAGACAGTGATATACTGGTACCCAGCCCAGAACTACAATAGAAGACAGTGATATACTGGTACCCAGCCCAGAACTACAAATAGATGTGGTTTTTACTTAGAACAAATATACACCAATGTTTTCTCCATAGCGCTTTTTATGGCAGGTGTATAATACCCCCCCCCCCCTTCCCACTAGTTATACTCCTGTAAACATTAGTAATGATACAGTTCTGAATTAATTTTAAACAAACCATCTCTTTGCAGCTGCAGATCAGAAAACTAAACATTACAAACTTCAGCATGTTTCCATTAACCGTAAATCTGCTGACAGTACATACCTTTTAGTAGGCGTTAATCCATTGGCATTATTTTTAGAATCAAGCCGTGATACTTTGCTTGGTGGCGTATCTTCTGGAGTATTTGGTTCACTAGACCTGTAACAAATAAACCAATCAAGACTGAGGAAAACAATTAGTAATATAAACCAATCAGGGCCGAGGAAAACAAATATAACCAATCAGGACTAAGGAAAACAAATATAAACCAATCAGGACAGAGAAAAATAAATACAATATCTAACTATGGAATGATAAACTGTCTTTCAAATTCATCTTTTATGGTAAATCACTAAAAACACTATGTAAATCTTCCATCAAACAAGGACTGAAACAGAAATTCAAGAGCAACATGCATTGCATTGTTGCACACACAACCATAAATTCACATTCTCAATGGTTCACCAGAAATATATTCTATAAAAATCCTGTACTTACGAAAAATGAGACATGCACGTAACTCGAAAATCTCGTGTTTAATTTGTGGCGGTGCTTGTGGCGGCTGTGAGATCGCCGGTNAAAAATCTCGTGTTTAATTTGTGGCGACTGTGAGATCGCCTGTGGTGGTCTCTATGGTCACACTTACTTCTGTTTGTGGTGGTGCTTGTGGGCGGCTGTGAGATCGCCGGTGGTGGTCTTCTATAGGTAACACCTTACTTGGTTTTGTGGTGGTGCTTGTGGCGACTGTGAGATCGCGTGGTGGTCTCTTGGTTAACACTTACGTGTTTGTGGTGGTGTCTGTACATTACTTGTGTTTGTGGTGTGTCTACTATGGTCACTTACTTGTGTTTGTGGTGGTGCTTCGCTGTGACACTTACTTGTGGTTTGTGGTGGTTGCTTGTGGCGGCTGTGAGATGCCGTGGTGGTCTCGGTGGTGTTTATGATGTTTGTGGTGTGTCTGTACACTTAACTTGTGTTTGTGGTGGTGTCTGTACACTTACTTGTGTTTGTGGTGGTGCTTGTGGCGGCTGTGAGATCGCCGGTCAGTGGTGTTCTGTACACTTACTTGTGTTTGTGGTGGGTGTCTGTACCATTACTTGTGTTTGTGGTGGTGCTTGTGGCGGCTGTGAGATCGCCGGTGTGGTGTCTGGTACACTTACTTGTGTTTGTGGTGGTGTTCTGTACACTTACTTTGTGTTTGTGGTGGTGCTTGTGCAGCTGTGAGATCACCGTGTGGTGGTCTCTATGGTTACACTTACTTGTTTTGTGGTGGTGCTTGTGGCGGCTGTGAGATCGCCGGTGGTGGTTCTCGGTGGTGTTTATGATGGTTTGTGACGATGACTATGACTGTGACCACTGCTGCTGCTATTTGGTATCTCGGAACTTTCCTCGGGGAATTCTGACTTATCCTGATCTCCTTGACTTCCGTTACTATGACGACTATTGACACTTCCCACATTAGAGTCCTCCGTTTTTAGGTTCATTATGCTGTCAAACTTGTCATTTTTGTCCACTTTTTCCTCTAGGGGTTTCTGCTGAGTGGACCCCAGAGATTTCCGCGATTCCTCCTCTCGTAACCTCGCCTTGGCTAACACCCGTTTGTACGCTAACGTGCACAACCAGCAGAGTAATTTACCATCAACCTGAAAAGCAAGAATTTATACAGTGAAAAAAAGATAAAGAAAAGTTTCTGATTGACTGTCATATTATCTGATTGGCTGTCGTATTGTAAATTTGTACAAAAAAATCTTTAGTTTTAAATACTGAAGTACGATAATTTCAAGTTTAACGTACTGAAGTATGACAAGTTTAAAATTTGTCCAAAGTTAATTTCAATACATTTATCAAGGTTTTTTTTCCACTATCACAGAGAAAATTTCATGTTGCTATTTATGTTGCTGTGTTGCTATTGCTTATTATTCTCCTCCAAGCTTGATTACTTACAGTTCATTCTTTTTATGCACTTTACACACACAAGTTGCCATCACTCACCAAGAAATTCTTATATATATTCTGCATTTGTCATATGAAGCAAAATCATTAGCAATAGCAATGCGGCAATATGAATCATAACAACACGGAACACTACAGTCACTTTTAATCTTCTGACCTTTTTCCTGCTGCCGTCGTTCCTGTCGAACGCACACTTCTGCTTACACTGTTCGCACGTTGTGGGGGACCCCCATTTTCTCTCGGCGTTCGTGCATCGCTGACATTTATTTCCTATAAAGGCTGCGACAATGTTGCAGTACTCACACACTGTTGGCTGAAACAAGCAACACAAGATAGTCAACCTCGTGTTTAAATTTCACCTGCACAAAATCTAGATTTCTTTTTTTAATACAAAAAAAAAAAATTCTATGCTTTGACAGTAATACTTCACTATCTATGATCACACAATGTATAATTCAGGAGATATCAAAATACATTTACATATCATTCAACAGAAATGTCTGTTCTCCAGCTGTCCTTACCTTTCCATATAATTTGACATTTTGTGCACACTTCTTGCATATGGAATTAATACTTCCTTTTCTACAACACAAAAGCATTGAAACATTAATGACAGAAAATCTTTAATTTACTTTTATTTACTAATTTAGTAATGAAAATATTGAAAATTCAAAATTTGATAGACTGACACGGAAATTAAGAATTTCCAGTCATTTCCTTAAGCAGGTATGTTTCAGACATTTTTTACATGAATCAAAGAAAACCCACGAGAGAAATAACCAGGTAGTCTGTGTCAAAATACTGAAGAATGTCATGTTTCTGGTGCAATACATTTGATTAAGGAGAGAATGACAGAAATAAATTTGGGTTAATGCACAGAATATTTAGAATTTTGAAAAGAAGGCACAAAAAACTGGGTTGGCTAATAAGACCATATTTTACATATACAGTACAGCTCAGATGGATTTTTAAATGCTCACTTTCCACCGTGGGTCAGCCACTTGGAATCACAGTGGGCATTTGGAGCGGACATTCACCTGTATGTTACATAGTTGTACACACGACCCACTGTGTTCAGTGGACATTTACCGCAAATCACCCCTGAATTAGAACGTATGGGCCGATATAGTATTGCGTTGAGTGACGACACATTTGAATGCGACAATCGAATTTGTTTAATGTCATACAACAAGAGTTTTCATAGGCCGATTCCAGCCCGCCCACTTTCTTTCATCGATTTGAGTTGTTATATGATTAAACCGAATTTTGACAATCCCCTCTGTAAAAACGCAGATAAATCATCGCACATGTACATATTTATGAAACTGTGCGAGATATCGTACAATATTTCACTTGTTTGGTCCAGAATTATTTCATTTTAAATAACTCACTTCACCATTTCTTTTTATAATCACGAATCAAACGACAAAGCATGTGTTCCGTTCAGAGGTAAGATACAGTAGGTCTCTGTGCATTTTACTACTACACTACCATGTCTTGAAGTAAAGAAAACAAAAATACCAAATACCTTAATGGCACTTCTTTGTTATACGCTCTTTCAGACCTAACTTTAACATTTGCGTCTCCAGTTTGCGTCGAACATAAAACATATCCAGGGTAATATATTTATATTGTTGGTATTTCCCTTGGTGCACGCGGAGATATTTATAGACGCTTGACATGAGTGCTCCCGTAAAAAGGAAATTTGGGCGGACTTAAAACGTATGGACCAATGAGAGTTTCTATTGCATTTCGCAATCGTAATACAAACAGATTCAACAGTGTCATCACCCAACGCAATACTGTATCGGCCCAAGCATTCTAATTCAGAGGTGATTTGCGGTAAATGTCCACTCTAGAAATGGCCCACAGTGGCCAAATTAAGTTCCACCTGAGCTGTACTACATATAATACATTGCATTGAAATGTGCATGCAGACATGCTATTTGCATTATTAATATAGAAATGCTGCACTTGATCTTACTCTTCCTGCTGGAATTCCCCTCTGCAGTAGGTACATTTGACCACGGGATAATGGTTCTGCACCGCCAAAAACATAGACTCATATGAATTGAAAATCGAAGTAGGATGCAATGTTTAAACTTAAACTAGTCCTTTACTTGCTGAAGGCTCAGGGATTTTAATTTTTAATAGGGAGCTACAAAACTGCTGCAACCAACAAAATTACATTTATATACAGAACAAATGAGAATTAAAAAACCCTTTCGCATGCAAACCTATGTTAGTTTCATGTAGGCTAAGCATTGTTATATAAACCCATTATGTATAATTTGTTATAATCAACAACTCAGTCTCCGAGCCAAAATATATTGTAATCTTTTTTTGTAATAGCAACCAAGTCATTTCAATTATTTTACTGGCACAACCATGCGAGTATTCGTTCACATAACATCTCTATGACCACAGAGTCCAGCAATTACCCTTAACATTATGTAACAACTGCTTTAAATTATAGTGAGTGAATGATAAAGAAGTCACGTGATCTGCTCTCTATCAGCTGAAAAGCTGCGACTCCCGAGTTTCAACCTACAATACATCCGCAAAAATGTCGCCTTCACTGCGGTACACATCATTGACAACTCCGAAAATATTAAAAATAAATAAAGTTGTTTAGATAGTACCACAAACGTTTTAAAATTCCAAACAAGCTTTCTCACATTTTCATAAGTTGTTTAGCTGTTGTTGATAACTGCTTATTTTGAAAGGAAACAAAATATTGTAGCTAATACGACATCACGATGCAACTGTTCACGTCAACAATACGACGTCACAATGCAACATGTTCATGTCGACTGCGTCATTTTCCCTCGTTAAATGAAAAGGCTGATTTTATTTGCAAGATGTTTTAGGGTCTCCGCTCGCACCTCTACATATTACATTTAATCTATTTATTCATTCATCCCCGGAAATATATAACATAACCATTGTAATTGTGCAATGCNAACATATTACATTTAATCTATTTATTCATTCAACCCCAGAAATATAACATAACCATTGTAATTGTGCAATGCAACATCATATCAGCTGCGATGCTCATTCTTTCAAACCAAGCGTTATTGTCGACAAAATGTACGAAGGTATGAGAACGCTTGTCTGGAATTTAACAATTCATTCATTCTATTTACGGGGTTGCCAGTGAGGTATACCAAAGTGACAGAAACATTTTTCCAGAAGCTCTATGAGTTTTTTTCTTTTAGCTGATGGTGACTCACACAGGCCTAACCTTTTGGATTTCTAATCGCAGTACAGTTTTGTCACTGTCACAAAACACATAGCGTTGAAGGTTGTTAGATATTATTTTTAAAAACACTAATGTGGACAGATTGTTTCCTCTGCAAGACTGTTAAACTTTACGCAACGGAACCATGCGAGGCCTGTAAACAAGAAAACTAGAGATTTAACGAGATTATATAAGGACGTACTTTACACAATTGTTCACTTGATGATAGTTCCTCAAAAGGATGCCTTTTGTGACATTTTGTACATGCAAACAATGCAGCCATTACAATACACAAAGTCGTCTTTTATGAGCTTTTTTTTTCAGCAGGTTGTGTCTATGAACTTGAGATAATTATACACCGGAAGTGTAGAAGTTAACCGGAAGTTTTACTAAACACAAAAATTTCGTTTCAAAAAATATTTTGCATCCAAATGAAATTTAACCAATAAAATGACAATCTTGCATTACAATTATACACTAGAGATTAATTTGAGAGATTTTTTTTTTCTAACAACCAATGAAAAACCTTTTCTCTTTGAATGTTCGGCGGGAGTTTCCCGGATGTTGTGATGGCCGTTTGATTTTGTTTACATCCAAATGCTGCATTGCATTATCTGTAAAGTATACAAAATAGGAAAGACCTAAGACTTTGTAGTAGAATGGAAGATTCCTACAACACTGTAAGTCAAGCGCTTAACATCTTTTCTTTCTTATTCTAGAAGGCTGTTGTGCTACATTGAATGCCTAGCTCCATGTCCAATCATGTTTTATTTATTCCGAATTTCTTCTGTGCTTTTGGTTTACATTTTCACATCGACGGTGAATTGATGAAATAATCTATTGCAATTTGAAAAAGATGAGCTGTTTGTAGTAGATGATTACTTCTTTTGGTTTTGATTTTTAGGGACTAAATGAATTAATTATAAACAAGTCCAGCACAATCTCTTTTAGTCTTTATCTAGCTATATATAGCTTTATCAAACTTGATTTAGCTATTTCAAACCTCTCATCAAAATAATTTCTAAAAGCAGAAAAGTCGAATTTCACTCATCGTCGCAAACCACGGTTTTTAGTCCACATACGTCAGTGATTTTTTTAAGGGCCAATTTGGGTCCGAATTTCNGAAGCACCCGTGGGTCACTAGGTCCTTAAAGAAATTGGATGTTAAATTTGCAGATGTCTAGGATCATTGAGTTGTCAACCAACAGTTATCTAAAATACAGGATACAAAAAATCAAAGATGATCAAGTGAATAATGGATTATCAATTTTGAATCCCCATTGTGAAATCATCATACTTTAACATGNAATTTAGAAGGGTCAAGAAAATTAGATGTGTGAAATAAGGCAATANAAAGGACATCATTTTGTCATGCACTCTAATTAGAACGGTGATCTGGTTAGTTCAAAGCATAAACATGTTCCAAAATTATTGTCAGACTTTTTAGCAATGCCATTGACTTGTATAATTTATGAAACCTGATCTAATTCACTCTTAGACTAAAATAGATGAGATTCATCCATAAATTAAACCTCAACGTGTTGGTCTCCAGCTTTGACTCGGTCTTCACATGAAAAATGTCTATGAGAGAAATGTTTTGATATGTTTGATTTAAGTGATTCATGTGTATGCATGGAGCTACTGTTACAGATTATAATAAATTTTGCACACAGTTCCCTGTCTGTTCTATTACAAGTTTTAGGTTTATATCGTGTAAACCCTAATTTTACGGTTCATACCGTATTAGACTGAACTTCTAGTCACGTTATACGCAAGACAATTGATCGATTCCTTATTGTGACGTCAGTTGAAGCTAAATTCCTACGACATGAACTTTGACATTTGTTTTGTTATTCAGAACTTACTAATAAAGTTCTACTGCTCAAATAGGCTAGTCGTTGAAATTTAATTATAGAAGTGACGTTCTAATTTTCAAGTTTTACTGGATATTGAACCAATGTTTGCCTATTTGCAAACATAATATAATAGCTTAAGGAGTTTTATAAAAATTTCGTTATTTTTTGATATAATTAAAGAAAAGATGCTTTTAAAAATCATTCATCAAGTTTATTTGTGTCAAAAGCTATATTTTTCAAAGATATGCTTTTCAAAGTTTGAATTTCGCAATATGCATATTTTAATCGGCGATTTTACGCGCCATTACTGTGTCGTCATAGGTGTCAATTGGGACACTTTGTTTTGTTTAGTAAGCGACCAATTATCACGCCTGAAGACCCGTTACGAACAAATTATCGATAATAGGATTTAAACAGATATAATTGGTGTATTGTGCAGCATTCGGATTTAAAAAAACAACAACCTATTTTAATTTGTGACTGCATGTTCATATCAAATTACACCCAAAATAATTCTAACTCTTATGTTATCAATTAACAGAAAAGCATGAAAAATTGTCCGATGTGAAATATTTTGGATTTACCTCTTGCTGAAACACCACATTTCACCAAACTGGTACTCACCAATGTCGACTTCTGAGAACGAGTCTTGGATTTCCACGTGTCTTTTGGCAGTAAACGACTGACTTGATACTCATCTTACTTCATGCAACAATGTATGGATTTTAATCAATTTAACGCATTTGTTTTTACAGACAGCTAGAGCTCTAATATAATACGGCTCAAACATACTCCTTTTGACAATTAACGATGGTGTTATATGACCTTATATGTACATTCGTATTATCACCGGGACTGCTGATACCACAAATTAAACGATAGTTTTATATTTTTTATTTTATTTTATATCTTCGACTATTTCTAAGTTTCTACAAGGAAATATCGAGTTGCTAAACTTCATGAACAAAATCTCGCTTATGCTAATTAACATGATTACATGTGTATGTAGAGGCTTCGTATCGTCGCTACTTGTAGCGTTTTCTTCGTTATTATTGACTGCTATAGGTTCAAACATGTAGATCGAATGTTCATTACTAAAGGTATTTCATCGATGTCATAATTTCCTCTCCATGTTCTAGAGTTGATTTATTTCCGTTAAACTCAGAGCGTTCAGATAATCCTACGGTCATCTGTTTAAAGAATGACATCTATGACGCGAGTATGACGCGACAGTGTAACGTCGCATCTCATTACGAAAAATTGACTGCGAGGACCTAACTTTGAGGCGTATTTACAACTAATTACGGCTTTAACGCCTTTAATTGAACTGTGATGTGTTTTAGATTAATAATTAGAATGTCATTATGACCTAATCTAGAAAAGTTTGAATCCGTGATAAAACTCCTTTAATGCGGATTATATAGTTTGCAAATAGGTAACATCAGTTCAATCTTCGGTAAACTTGAAAATTATATGTCATTTCTTAAATGTACTATCAAATGTTAGCCAGTGGATTCTTTTTCAACAGATAAACTGAGCTCGTACTATCTAGCATTTTTAATCGATTGCTTTATCACAGGACTATAGCATCTTATATTGAAATTTTAAAAGTACAGGGATGTAGTCAGTTGTTTGGTCTCTTACATAATTTGAGGTTTAATTAAAATAGACTTACTTAGAAAAAGTTCAGTGATTTTCTTTATTTTTCACAAGGGTCCTGTGGCTGTTGAATTTGAAAAATTGTTGAAATTTCAGTCAAATTGGAAAAACGAATTTATTGTAATAAGTTTAAAGTCATATCAAGCATTATAATTTATAAATGCCTTTAATTTTCATTATTCTATCTAAAACATCATTCCCATACCTCATTGTTAAGTCTTGTATTTATACATCAAACGTATATTTTTTTAAAATGCATTTCCCTAATTTTAAATGTGAAAATTGCAAGCTAAACATGGAAAAAAAAATAGACAATTTTTGGGAGGGGAAGGGCGAAATTGGACCCAAATGGACCTTAAAGAATCACTGAAGTTGGCCATAACATTGGAATGGTGGTGATGGGCTGTCATATTTACATGTTATTCAGATTATCCTGTGATGAGACATTTTAAGTACCGAGATCTGAGTTTTTGGATCATGTAATAGGGTTTGACCTGCTTATGGATAAACTTAAATCCTTGACCAACATCATTTTGCCTCATTCAGAGGTTATCATGGTTTCACAAGTACACCTTGTTTTACGAAAATTTCTGTTTTTCACGGATGAGATATATTGTACAAGTTTCTAGTTCAAATGGAATATATTATTACTTTATAATTTCATCCATCATAATTTGGACGTGGTGATGCTATATTTCAAAAGCAAGTATATATTTGCTTAAATGTTTCACACTATACTGTATTTGATATTGAAATACTGTAGGTTTGAAAATTATTTTTTTTCTTTTTTAATCTATAACACCTGTTGGTCATATTGATATACATGTAGCATTTAAAACTATACATGTTACGGTGTATACAACGTAGAACACACACTCTCCCTACATATATTTGATAAATTTGTAGCATCAAAAACTAATATCACCCTCCCTAGTCCTTAGAACATAATAATATAAACGTGTAATATTTTGAAATCCTCAAGCTTGTTATACTGCTACTCATATAACAGTTTTGGAAGGTTTGAATGCAAATATATTTATGACACCTTAAAATTTAATTTTATTTGATAACCCAAAGTAACATTTGGAGCCATCAGCAAGAAAACAAATTGAGTTCGTTCTTATCACATATTGAAATGGACTTGATTTTATTCATAACAGTTTGGACAACTGATCTCTTGATCCACTTTACGACGACATTGCCTTGATGGGACTGTTATAGCGGTGACAAACGACGTCTCGTGAGCAGTATTCCAAGCAATGATTAGGTGAAATTGCTGTAAATCTGTCTGTCTGGGGATTTAAATATAGATCTGCGCTTGTCTGTACATGCTACGCTGAGTATGCTGAATTATGAGCACATACATGTAGCTAAATAAGAGCAGACGATTAATCTGCAATTTGTGTGGGATGTTTATAAGTAATACATTGATTAATTAAATCTAATGCAAATTCTGAGTTTCAAATTTCATCGAACAGATCTTGCTGCAAAAGCAGGATGATCATTTTGTATGTAAGATACAAGTATATTTAATAATACATTCAAATTCCATAAACCATATAGAAAAGTAGTTCTAGATTATATACTAGTGCTAGCATATTTGTTCTTTTTAGCCATTTTATGTGACCTTATGTTTTGCCCAGAGGAAGGGTCAGTTTTTCTGACTCTCATTGTTCATATTAATGGTCAATTTGATTTAATATTATTTGTTTTTTGTTTTTCTTTTTTTTGTTTTTTTTTTTTGGTATATATTTAGTTCTTGTACTGTGCAGTATCTCTGTTGTGAATCTTGACACTTCTTGGAACTGTTGGAACTTATTATACCCCTGCAACGAAAGTTGGGGGGGGTGTATAGGTTTCACCCTGTCTGTCGCCGTCTGTCCGAAGTATGTTGTCCACAACTCCTCCTAAACGACTCGCAGGATTTTTATTAAACTTTGTGGCGTGTTACATTACATAATGGAGATGTATATTGTCAGGGATTTTATTTTGGACATTTATGTACAAGATATGAATGTTTCATGGACTTAGGCATTTTCACCAATTTCCTATATGCATCAGTGCGTTGTCTGCAACTCCTTCTAACGACTTGCAGGATTTTTATGAAACTTTGTAAATGTTAGATTCATAAAGGAGTGTGCATATTGTCAGGAATTTGTTTTGGACATTTATGTACAAGAATATGAATGTTGGACTTTGGCATTTTTCACCATTGTATGCATTAGTGCGTTGTCCACAACTCCTTCTAAACAATATTACCATTGATTAGACACTTCTGTTTAGTTGAGAAAATGTGTTGTGTTCATTATGTAGTGTGCCCCACGGGGGTATTAGTCCCGATAGGACAGTTCTAGTGCATATGTTGTAACTTACAACTTTTTATATTTGCGTTTTGACATATAAATTTCAGGAAAATGCATCCTTGCTTGAGTAATTTGAGATTCCTCTGACTCTTACCCCCGCTATTATATTGTGCATTTCCCCCGCACTTGTCACACATATATATAAAACGGGGATGAAGATCGGAGGAATCTCGGATTAGTGCTTGAATCAAATCAACTAGTAAATAAGATTAGTGTATTACACGCTACAGGTGTATTATAAGCAATATCTTTTACTGTTTATAAAATCTTAGCTTTAGAATGTAATGTAGTGGAATGTATTAACTAATCAAAAGTTATAAAGATAAGCTAGACAGCAGGGATTAACCTCAGTGTAATTGTCAGGTCTGTGAAGAAATTAGAATAGCAGAATATTCAGAATACTGTGTATGTCTATCTGGCCTGGGGATCAGAGCTGATGACTGTAAATTAAGGAATTGTAAAGGAGGAACAGATCAGATGATAGGAAACTGAATGTGTTAAACACCCAGCACAAATACACCTACTATTGATCCCCAACTTGTCAAATAGATTTATCAGAAGGTTTTTTTTATAACATGGAAACAAAAGGATTATGAGGTACAGGTTCAGGCAATACTACTGAACTGGATTGTCTTCAGGACTTCTCCTGTATCTAACGACGAACCATTTAATATGGACTCTGCTGTTTATAGCTGCTTCTCCAAACCTCATTACACTTGCCTGCAGTGAATGGTGTGATTTTTTTTTAGTATTAAAGGAAAGAGACAGCATCAAGTGTCATTTCACGCTTTAATTTTGATTCAAATTAAGTGTTGTAACGTTCCACGTACATCGCACTGTTTGTTAGATTTTGGTTGGACATGAAACACAGGATTATTGTGATTTGAAGAAACAGGACTTGATGGACTTTTGAAGTTTGCTTTACATTGTGTGACATTGCTGTCAGTGCTAGATACAGTGAGCTTTTTACTTATTGGAGCTAATTCCACATTTCACGGAACATGCTTCTATACCCCAACAACAAGCTTCTACAATACCGGAATCAATAACGCCCCAAATTCAGTTTATATTACAAGTCTGATCTTTAAAAGGCATATATATATAAACCAATTTTTAATAAACACCACAAGATTGGACATTAAAGTCCCATCATGGCCGAGTTAATGGATTACTTAATATCCCAGGTGAATGGGGGGCAGCAGAAATTTGAAATCACCGTGTCACCCAACGGGTCGAGAACGGCGAAGGTAAGAAAATCCACAGGTAACATACGGACTCGGTTAGAGAGGGCTGGAAGCTCGGGCACAGTACAGGTGTTATCAGCCGTCGTTAAACCTGAAAATGCATTAAATTAATGAAGAGTGCCAATTGAATTGATTACAAGGAAGGAAATTATATTAATGACTTTTTTAAATAGCGTTCAGAACTCTGATTTGGGCAAAGCAAGTTAATTCTTGATGGATTTTTCTCCCATATGCAGAGTGTTTTGATGTTTAAGAGAAAATTATTGCCCAATTGCATTGATTGGCTGGAGTGTTTGGAGTGTTTGGACTCATTTAAGGATTAAAATGCCAGTATTCACTATAAAGGATCTTGCAGAGGCAACACAAACTCATTTAATCCTGTAATTACAACAGGAAAAAAAAAAATATATAGTTTAGAATTTTGTCTTCCAAGTTTGCTATCATTGCTCACAAAATCTTGTTCCTATATTTTCAATTAATTGTATTAATAGCAATAATTGTTCATTAGGAATTCCTGGGCTTTGTGCAGTCATCATCTTGTTCAAAGCTGGCATTAAATGGTGTGCTATTCAATTAACTTTAAGGCCTTTATCAGATTGTACATCTTTTTAAATATTGACTTTAACCTTTGAATTTTTATTGGATATCTACATAAGCCCATACATTATTACGAAAAAGGAGACTTGATAGGAGGAATGACTTTGTATTGTCTGGTAATCATGAATGCTGCCTGGTTGTAATAAGATTGGTGGTGATGGTGTGGGAGGGGCGGGTTGTAAACATACAGTCCTTGGATGTACAAGTAAGATATACTGGCTGTCAATTCCTGAAAGAAGTGTAATATAAAATTACAAATCAGTGTTCTTGAAATTAACCAATCTGAAGGATTTGATTCCATGGTTAAAATTTCCTTGAATGGGGAAAAGTTCACAGTACTCATTTCATTATTGGACTGATAAAAATCTAGAAATGTCTGATACCCCAGAAGTAATTTTTGTAAGAATTCTGATGTATTTATCATTGTTGTAACTTACTGACACGTAATGCAATAATTTCCTGCTAGTCAGCACCACGCATTCACAAACTGACAACATCCTCTTGATAGTGTCCTCCGGTGTCGCCCATAAAAGCCTTTAGTTGCAACAAAAACCAATCCTGATGGTGATGAGGTTAGGAGTGGGCTTTAGGAGGTGAGATAGACCAGGGGTTTGTCTGGCAGTGATCGAGGACTACAATCTGCCAAGGCTTTGATAAGGCAGGACCCTGCAATTCTGTGTCCCGAATTGTTTGTTCAGTGTAATTTTTACCTAAGCCACACACGTAATGTATTAGATTTTTGGTATTGACTGTTGTTAATATGTTAATGTGATAGATACAGAATTGTTTTGGAGGAATGCATGTTAAGTTTACCAATGGCTGTCTGGTTTGAACTCCATACTGTTACAATGCTTGAAACTCCGGACAGCAAACTTGCTTTGAATTTGGAGCTTTAATTGTCAAACAGCTGTGCAGCATTCTATGAACTAGACTAAGTTGTACAGTTTCAGCCACAATTATCGTGAAATTGTCGCTGTCATATAAGTTTGGCAAGAGTACTCTCCCTTCCATAAAAAAAGATATTGCAGTGCTTCCTTTCCCTGTCATCCAATTAATGTTTGTCGTCCCCTCCTGTAAAAAAAAAATGCATGCAGTGAAAGTTAGTCCTCCTCCAGTTAAAAAATAATTAGATATATTAATGGCATGCAGTGATGATCTCAGACCTCCTGTAAAAAAAAAAAGTGTTTGGTCGTCTGAGTTAGAGTTTTGTATTGCCTTTAAACATATGCCTCAGTGGATTATAGAAGTAGGTGAACAATTCAGGAAAAGCCCTGGCATTACTGGTACAGTATTGTTTTAGTCAGGAAAAACTCCACTCGTGTGTGTAAAAGTGAAAGTGAAGGTGCTTTTAACGGAGTTACTAGTCATGACACAATAAGTTTATTTTGGAGATAAAATTCTATTTTCTAGGCATCATTATAGGCCTACACATTTTGATTTTTGTGATGGTAATTTAATTTTTTTTTGTTTTTTTTGTAGCATTTTATGTTTTAATTGTTTGCATATGCATATTTCTTACCTGTCTAAATATAAAGTTATATAATTACGTCAATTTTCTTAGATTAGCTGCTCAGTGTTAAAGATGAATGAGTAATGTACTATTCAGTTATATGAAATCTATGTGTTGGCCTTTAATCTCGATCAGCCTAATTTGTACAATGTTTAGTTATAGTGCAAGATTAGGGGTTTTTTTTTATATTGGCCCGGAAATTTGAGTTTTATATTGTTCCTGTTGCTGGTTATTTGTAGTTCGATCTTCACAGTATTTTGTAGCTTTATATTTGACCTCTGACGACTTTCCATGTGGAACATTGTGGGTTTTAATGTTGTTCTCTGACTCTCACTCTCTCTCTCCATCTTTGTCTCTCTCTCTCTACACATTTATTATTCCTGTAATGCTACCTTTGTGAGACTGACTGTAATAGGTATACACTGTAGATGCAATGTTTGGGATCTCTCTCTTCTTCTCTCTCTCTCTCTCTCTCTCTCTCTCCTCTCTCTCTCTCTCTCTCTCCTCTCTCTCTCTCTCCTCTCTCCACACATGGGTAACGGTTCTCGTACCTTTGTGGACGCCGACTATACAGGTAACACTAGATGCATGTTTGGTTGGATTTTCTGTATACCACTGAGCTGTAGAACAGATTTACTTTAATCCTATTATGCCCTACAGTGCACACACACATTAGACAGGCCATGTTTTTACACTCGCTGAACATTACCATATTTCATAAAAAAGAATTTCCTTTAACGGGAGATTCAATCTAAACAACTTTTGATTTTCACCTTCTCTAATGCGTCTTTTCATTTCCTATTCTTAATGCTTGATAGATAATCATTAACAGGAATAAAACCCTTTTGAGAGCAATATTTCTCAATGCATTTAAATGGGGATAAAGACCCTCTTATATATAATGGGTTGAACATTTATTTTTACACTTGATTTGAAATCTTCTGGTTCTCTAGCATATAGAACCACCCTGTACTGGTGTTATATAGAGATAAACACTAGGTATTATATTGGGTGTGTGTATCTATAAAAACTCAATCCCCTTATTGCTGATAGAGACAAGCAAAAACTTGTTATAAATACACAATGAATGGAATGAGCTGGCCTGCCCCTTTTGTCATTAGACAGAGTTTTAAACAAAGATTTTAGCCTTGTTCAAGTGTTGCAAACGAAGTCTGTTTATAAATGTTTAATGTGTTGCAAAATTCATAGCAAACTAGTAGAGATCAAAACCATCTCTGCCTCCACCTACAATTAAGTGTTGACATTCACTAAACATTGTGCCTGGGATTTAGAAATTGATCTGTGTATAGATGCGGCCTACACTGAGCTTTGGAACCATCTGTTAAAACCTCTGGTCTTTTTTCTGGATCATGTAGACTTCATACAAGTTTGGATGTTGCGACAACTCTATGGATTGCTGAAATAATTTCCATTGAGTGTGTCTCGTTTTCTGGATAAGGCATGATTCAGGTTTGTTCTTTTTTTTTGTGTCTGCGTGTCCATTGTTGGGGTCTATATATTGAGAGGCCTGTCGATTAGATTGACCAGATGAATATTCGGTCCACCACAATGTTATCGTTTGTTCAAGTGGACAAGTCAATAGAGAATCAAAACTCGGGAGATAAAACTTGTTAAATTCAATGAATACTTTGAGATAATATGGGCCCTTGTCTGTATACGCTATAGAAATTGTCTATAAACTGTCGATACACTTCATATTTCTGTGTGTCAGTGAAAGTTGTGATGTCTTCAGACTGACCTGTATGGCCAGCAATAATATTGGACTANTACACTTCATATTTCTGTGTGTCAGTGAAAGCTGTGATGTCTTCAGACTGACCTGTGTGCATGGCCAGCAATAATATTGGACTAATTAGTTTGTTGCAGAATTTTCATGTGGAAATACCCTGCAATGAGTAATCTATACCAGACTCTTCACAGAATTGACAATATTCTGTTATACGTCGAGGGTTCTGTTGAGTGCATGCAGGGTCCCGGATCATCAGTCCAACTGATTCAGTCCCGGATCATCATCAATGACAGGTCTGGGGGGTCATCAGTTGACATGACAGGTCCCGGGGTCATCAGTCGACATGACAGGTCCCGGGGATCATCAGTGGACATGTTGGATGTACCAANTGACAGGTCCCCGGGATCATCAGTCAACATGCCAGGTCCCAGTCGGTCAACCTATCAGTTGACATGATACAGGTCCCGGGAATATCATCGATTAATTGACATGACAGGTCCCCAGGGTCATAGGTTGAAATGACAGGTCTCGGGGATCATCAGTCGACATGACAGGTCCCGGGTTTATTGAGCAACATTGAATGATATACAGTTTGTCATTTATCTACTGAATTTGTCATGGAGACATGCACATACATTTTGAATTCAGATCATTGCATGATGTTTTTGATGTGGGCAGCTTTTTCACATATTGTCACATCTTTCATGTTGACCATGTTGTTTATATTGTACAGAGTGACTTTTGAATGTCGTACTATATTTTTGCAGACTTTTTCGCCCCATATGATGGGAGGGAAAAGCCCCACAAAGCGCCCCCTGTACAGAAACCAAGAGGAGTCGATGAGTTCTACAGTATACCAGAGTTATCCCCCCAAGCCTTTCATTAACGATGATTACCGAATCGATCCTGCCAAACCCGCCAAACCCTACCCAGAAAATAATAG
>CAJDSM010000882.1:676-12949 GCA_903981925.1 Ostrea lurida | reverse complement strand
AACAGGGTCGAGTACAGTAAATAATAAAAAGTTACAAGAAAATACAACAGGTCAGTACAGAAAAATAATACAACAGGTCAGGGTACCAGATAAACATAATAACAATCAGTCGCCGGGTACAGAAAAAATAACTACAACAGGTGCGTACAGATAAAATAATACAACGAGCGGTCTGTACAGAAAATAATACAACAGGTCGATACAGATGAAAATAATAACAACAGGTCAGTACAGGAGACAATAATACAACAGGTCGGTACAGATAAAATAAACAACAGGCGGTATACAGAATAAAAATAATACAACAGGATCAGGTACCAGATTAAAATAATACAACAGGTCGTTACAGAGAAATAATACAACAGAGCGGTACAGATAAAATAATACCATCAGGTCGAGTACAGAGAAAATAATACAACAGTGCGTACAGATAAAATAATACAACAGGTCGGTACAGAGAAATAAATAACAGGGTCCGTAAGAATTGTTTGATAATAATTTACGTAAGAGAGAACAGCTCGATATTAAAGCCAAATCGCTCTGCATAACTGACCGGTAACACCACACCTGATGCCCTTTGAGGCGAAAATAAAGTAAAACTACAACGGGAATTACCCGTAGTCAAATCTCAAGTGGGAAAATGGACATGCGATCTAACAAAGGGTAATGAACCAAATTCATCAACATGACATATGACTCTTAAAGTCGATTAATTATTGTTAAATTCGCAAACAAGGTCATCCATTAGCGGAACCGGCAGAATTGCGAAATGAGACTTAAACGCAGATTCTGCAAGAACTTCCAGCATCTAAAACTCTGAGTATCCTCGGCTAAAAGAACCCAACCAAACAATTACCAACTTATTCGAACAATACTCAAAAAAAAGAACAACATGCAAACAAAAACGTTACAAAACGCATTATCAGCAAAAATCCACAGAAAGATCTACCAACCCCAGCGATCAGTAGCAGAAAATAAGAAGTTAATAACAGTGATAACCCGTAGTAAATCTTAGTAGGAAAAAATAAGACAGGTTTCATTAAACAAAGTGAGGTTCAAGAGACAAAATCAGTTCCAAAACATTATGGGTCTTTAGTGATAGCTAATTGTAATCGCAAAGCTCAAGGTCGACTCAATAGGCGACCGAGCAAGAAATTCGCCGAGAAAATGCATTACTATCTAAAACGAGAATCGTTACCCTGCACACGCCTAAAAATCATTATTCTGTTATGTAAGTGTCCATGGTCTCGCAACCTTATAAACAAAGCTACCTCCATAACGCAAAACACTATATCTTGCGTCCAATGCGAATCAACTGGTTAAATCTCCACACCACCTAAAAAGCCCCAGGATGATAGTGGTATCCTCCATTACCTATCTATAGAAAAGCCGGAAACCTCTAGAGTGATTTCAAATGACTTAATGGTACACTGTTTATATAACTGGGCTATAAGCCCCTACGCTCATAGACGCTAACTAGAGCTGAAACAATCTCGATACATCAGATAGGAAAACTACCTGTAAATCCCTGTATATAATCACGGAAGTGAGACACATTTAGTCCATATGGAATGAAAAAAGAATGTTATGTTATCAAACACTGCGCGTTCACAATATAAAGACCGAAGATCAAAGTTTTACACCACTTAGTGTTATAGTCTCACCGCAGAAAATCCCGGTTAAAACAGTGACAACTTGGTAGCTGCCTACTCAAATGGTGTAGTGGACGATTGCAGACTGTGATTCACAGAGGCCTACTAGGGTCACTAAGATACACTCCGATCATAAAGAACAGTCTCATTGTACACATAAGACGAAATGACCACAAACTCAAGATAAAATTACACATGTACATTACTGCCCATCCAGGCAAGAAATACAAAACGATTCCGGGCAAGGTCCTGCAAGCCCTACAAACTTACTTGGATGCGCCCTACCTAAATCAAACCATGGCTGGTACAGTTGCCCATTCAAATCGATACATCTGAAACAAATATATGCTATATATCAGATACACTCTCTTGGAACAGTGAGTCTTTGATAGACTTCATAATATGTCGATATAAAACAGCAGAGTTAGTCGTACACATTCATGTTCATGTTTTTGCAACCATAATTAAAGTATGAAAAGAAAATAATATGATAACAAACAAATGCACTAACTACATATTGCAACAGTTTCATACAACATATTATGGTTAAGTATATAAGCTGTTAATAACCTGCTCCTAATCTTGTATATATAATAATAAGACGCCTTGGAGTTGATGCTGTCGATAAAACTAATGATAACGAACAACCTAATCAAGCAGAAAAAGGCATTACTATGCGCACCGCAGCAATCGACAGACTGCGCAACCGGTCGTAAACCTTATACGACACTATATTGTGAAGTTCGAGCCAATCAGAATACAAAAATCTTAAAATGGAATAGGACAACGATATGAAAACGGGAGAACCTACATATATCTCTGTCATATATCATTTTGCAAAATATGATGCCAACATAAAAATTCTAAGGGAGACACCAATTGATTTTTCGGTTCTTTTACTTATTTTCAAAGGCTAATGTGTATGAGAAAAAGAAAAAGCACCACGCTTCGATAAAAAAAAAAAATAAAAGAATAACAGCTGGTCATTTCTTACTTGGCAATTTCAACATTATGTTTGAAGACAACTTTTAAAAATAACCAGAATAAACACTGTATTTAAATTCTCAGTGTAGGGTACTTGTTACGCATGACACTAAAGACAATAATATTTTATAAACGCAAATAATCATAACCTGATTACAGTAGATCACACATATATCCCTATTTCACACCGGTCTAAACACGCTCCTCTTGTGACACCCGCGTCACACAGAAGAGTGCCAGGACCGCGTCGAATCTCGCCAGACAAGAGGAACACAACCTGTTCATATTCGCGCCTCATCGCATGAACTCGCACAGACTACACGCACCGTCCCAATCACCAACTCACCTTGTTTAGCCATACCCGCACATTTACCCAACAACCGACCTCTAACTCCGCGCTACACTCCATATAAGACTCTCCCAGATAGTAACAGCGTCACATCCTGAAGTCTCGTCTTTATAAGATAATGTATTCAAATACTCTAGAAAGACCGGTCTCAATCGACATTTCATAATACTTGACACCCCGATGATTATCAAACGTAAGACAGATGAGAATGAAGTTGCTAATTACAAAAGTACATAAAAAAAAATATAATATACCATATTAACTAAGTCCACATAGAACGTCTCATACTTATCCACCTCGACAAAACGCACGGTGGACGCTGACAAACGGTAGAGCCGAAAACCGTCTTGACGCACACTCGTGCTCGCTCTGACACGACGCGGACTAAACCGCACTCAGGATGATACCGTTACTTAAGGTGAACACGACACCAGCACTCGTGAAACACGCATAATTTGGTGACTGCGCGTGGTGTCCTGGGGATAGAAACCTTAGTGCACAACGTCATAATCGGCATGCGACACGGCAGCTCTGACTCTGATTTCTCCGGTTAGGCCTTTGCAAATATTGGTTGTAGATCCGGATGACAACCGCAGCTCGACCTAGAGAGTCACGTCAATATGTATTACTCTTCATAGGTCAATGTCGTGAATGTATTTTCGGTATTATCTAATTATTGTGCACACGTTTCTTTGTTGGTGGCAGAAAATAAAATAGAATTAATCAATCTATAGGTGAAAATAAAAATAAAGTTATTTTGGAAGTGTTATTTTTATTAAGTTGATGTTTATCCAAGACATATACATTAATTTAATAAATCGACTATTATGGGGTAAGAAAACTTACATTTGCATGAGACCGATTAACACATAATTTCCCGAGGATCAATGCGAAAGGTGAGGAGAAATGAATAATATAAATGAACTAATAACCCTAGACTGATACATGCTTAATGATTGCATAACCAACCTCCGCCATTAAAAATATAATACATTAGCATATCGTATTTCATTATGACAGCAAACATACTTGGTTAAGTACATGCTGATTATTTCTAGCCCTCCGATGAATTTGGAACAACATCTCGTATATTGTATTACTATTTCCTGTTATTCAATGTTATATTTGGTACTCTGCATGAATTATGCCTGCTATTTATTTACTACTAATCATAGCACTTAGTCCTCCTCTAGTACCAAAAAAACACGGACGAGAGAGATATTTTAAACAACCGTGGTCAAACTCATAACTGGGATATAGTTTGTGTGTTTAGGTGTTAGCTATCATGTTGTAATCATCAGGGACCAACTCTCAAGGATTTACAGAGGCGATTCATAGGCATGGCGATGGGTCATTCCAAGGTGAGCTTTATATGACTTCGCAGACCAATTTTCGGCGCCTACCGATGGGCAATTTACATCATGACGTATATCGCTCGTGCAATATATCAAATACATGATAAATCCACCCTCATTGACGGAATTAATCTACAAATAGACACACCTCCGTTTTTAGAAAACGGAAAACAACCGGTTGGACAACGGTAATAGCGTCAAATACCCGGCCGTGTCGAACCACCAATCAGCTCTCTGGTTTTTGTTCTCTTTCATTCTAGATCTTGTACCTATTGTTACTACTTTAGTCCTAACTCTGTATTAAATCATAGATCGATCCCTCAAACAGAAATAAGCACGCAGGCTCATGGTGATTGAAGTACACCGAGTTCTGAGAACACTCAGTGTCTCATGTGATCTATTTTTCTTTTTAACAAATATTCATAGACAACGTGGTTAGACAAGGTACTATTCCTCATGGATTACGAGCCTCGTATTCTTTATCTGCGGCTTCGCAGGAGGTCTTATCTCGCAGCAACGAGGTTTTTCTCAATCTATTGTGCCTGACCGGACTGATTCGTTAATACCTGGGCTCATAATTAACCAGTGGACAAAACATATATTCTCTCGCCGATGAGATTCACGTGTGGGACATTAATTGCGGCAACAATTGCGGGACGGTGGATAGTAACCAAAGCAGTGACTTCTAAACCCTTTGTAATTGTTATTACTGTGTAACCCTGGTACATGGTTAGCGGAACTAACGACCCATGTCTGACCGCGTATTCGACCATCGACAGATGTTGTACTCGAGGCCTTATGCTCAGGACTCATAAATTCTCCGTCAACAGCGCAAAATAACAAGGAGGTAGAACTCTCTCGTCATACCATACCCTTACTCTTGCGCGCTGTATACTATGCCTTTTATCGGTCTTGATTCGGTCCAATTATATTCTCTTTGTGTGACGCGCGCGCTCTCTGGTGTGAAGCATGCGTACGGGTTGACACGCGGGGATGCTTTTGTTCACTTCGGTGGCGCTTCCCGTGGCCTCGCGACCAAGTTGGCCGGATGAGTAAAAAACCCCTGAAAGGCGCTGGCTGACGCCGCACGTATGTGGACCTGTGGAACCAGGCTGCACACGGGCACTCGATGCTGAGCGCTCGCGCACCCGCTACGCCCAGCACAAAAATTTGAGAGTAAAACGCTCGAGGTGTCCGCGAATACGTTGATTCAGCGCGCGCGACCTCGCTGCGCTTTGTGATTTCAACGCACAACAACTCGATAGTCCGCGTGACCTGTCTCACGTGGGATGATCGATACGCTAGTACCGGACTGGTGTATCTGCTCGATCTCGTTGAAGACTTTTTAGTCTTTCGGTAGATATGCATTAAAAGGATAAGGGGGACTTTGTAAACCTGTCATCGGACGAGTAGTGAAACCGACTATATCTCAGTGAAGGAATAATTGTGGTAAGGAGTTAAATTAGGAAGACTCTCCGCGGTATTCCAGGATGTTTTGTTTACCTGCTCAATATTTATACAGAAATGTTGATTCTTGATTTCAAAGGCAAGCCAATCATTACATCAGTGGACGCAATAAAGTCGTCTTGATTACTGCTCTGTATTTCGCGCCTAGTTTCTCTCATTTTGTGAAGACACCAATATTTACTATTTATAGTGCATTAAGGCAAGAGGCAAGGGGGACTGGTGTTTGTACAATTATCTAGCGACTATAGTTACATTGTACTCCGTTCTGAATGATGAGTGGAGAGTTCGTGGAATCGAAGCAGTTAGATTATGACGTGGACTCTCGACTTCGCATATGTTTTTCTACTACAAAATCGTACTGCTATGATTCTCTAGTTAATAAGTACGCGTACGAAGCCAACGGTTCAATCTTATATTTTACGGCATATCAGCTGTATCTTGTTATATCACACTCCACCTGAGATTTATCTGCGAGGATTCTGTCAAGAACGAGAGATAATTCTCAATACAAACACTTCAATTTGCAAAATCTCCTCCAGCCTGATTTGGGCTGTTTCTGCTCCCTCAAATTTTATCACTTCATAGCTGAGCACCAGTGATGTAACCTACAGTGGTTATTTCCCCCAATCACCCGCTCGGTTAGATATTTTTATTCATTGTCAGATACTACCTCGTTGAGTTTCACGGAAGCGTCATGACTTGGGTGGGCTTAAACACGGAGTGATGTTTCTCCAACACTTTGTGCATATTCAACACACTCGTATCTCTTATATTTATTATCCCCTACGTGTGAGACGTTTTGCTTCGAGAATTTCCCGGCTATGGCCTTACCACTTACAGCCACTCTCTCAGCTACTGGTATCATAGACTCCCTCTCGAGCTAGATTATTTTTACGTGCAAAATCCTCATGTGGGTTTACGCATCCTGTACACGCCACGGCACCATTTCTCAGCTCTCGCACAGTGTTGGTCGGATTTCATGTCGATCCCACATATTTCATAATTAGGTTGTCACGAACTCCTCACCTGGACTCTCTGTCATCGGTCAATACAAACCTATACATCAATAACACCTGCTTATTTTGCACGGGTTATCACATCTGGTTAACAGACTTCCAGGTATTGACATCTCTCCATTCTTCTGCAGTTCACGGATGGAGTTTTATGTCAATTCATAACAACCATTAGGTTGTGGTGTAAATCTCCTTTGGTAATTAACTGTACAAATAACAGGTGTATCAAAGAGACAGCAGGATTTACGCGTTTACATTCTGTATCTTCATATGGCGTTATCATTACATAAATAAATTAGTGCCTTTATAGACTTTTAGTACATTTAAAATACAATGATGTGTTTCTTACTCTTTTTAAAGATATAGACAGAACTGGTGCAGTGATCAATTCTCGCGATAGAGCTCAATCTTCACCGAGTCATTTCTATCATGAATAATATCACATACGCCATAGAGGGTGGATTAATATTTTACGAAGGGGCCTTGGGCATATCGCTGAACTGCAGCTACTATATGAACCGTAACTTCTTCGAATTCACGCGCGCATATGCACATCCTTCGAGTGTGGATTATCATAAGGGGTCCGCGATTGTAAGCATGTCTCGGGATACAGTGCGTCAAAACGGCTCATGCGATATCAGGTCTCGTCTTAATTCACCATAATTTCAGGTAATTAGACCCTAAATAGTGTTACTACGACACGGTTCCAGGTAAGAAGAGTAATATTCACGTTATCACTGACCATCAATCTCAGGGTCAAGATTGTATAACATGTACTCTAAGTACACCCGGGCTACTGAGCCCATTAGGGTTATCTGTGGATCTGTAAAGAACAATGATCAGTAGAATTCATATTGCTCGTCTGAGATATTATTTAACCATACGGAAGTAGGAAGAAGGTAACTTGCTTGTATCAAACCATATGTCTCATTCCAGTCCTGAAAGGGAAATTACATAAACAAGCGCATTAAAAATAGGATCTAATCGTACCAACTTGTATACAAGAAAGTACTCGCATCTATCCAGAGTTTGAACATAGGAGTCCAAATCATCAAACGTGCATTATTAAATACCTATAGCTTAATCTCCCGCAGATCGATCTTATTCTTCTTCCCAAAGACCTAAAGACAATTCAAACATTAATGAGAACGATTACAGGCTAGAATCCCGACAAGTGTATTCGTATAACTATACAGTGTACAATTTGAGCAAAAATTATTCTTATAAAGTTCTAATCTGCTGGTAAGCTTTGATATTAATATGTCTCAGTGTAATGAGCAATGAAATATAAACATTGAGTCATTTTTAAGTAGCGGTATCACACAAGTTTCGTCTTGAAAGTCCATAATGTGGAGTTTTAGGTCCTGATCTATTAGAAATTCTTGTTAAATAGTCTCGTTAAAGATGTCAGATTTAAGTCGTAAATGTATCTATTATTATTCAACATAGGGGAAAAAAAAAATATTATCTAAACAGTGGTGTATACAGTTGCCGTGCTCTCTTTACAATTCTTTTTAATATTACAGTTCAGGTATTTGGTCATATTTAAAATAGCATATATATTGATTCTGTTAGTGCTAGCACGGAGCTTACCTACTTTAATACCTAGAGTGTGATTCTAAATAAGCTAATGTTAGGTCTCAATCGGCGGGATTATCGGTTGACTCGAAATTCACAGATGATGGACCTACATGACTTATTTATTAGGGCGTATGGCACAAGAAAACAGTTGTTTTTTGGTTTGGTACCTTTATCGGTAATATCTAATTAAAAATGAGTAATGATCTTCTAGTTTTATATATCTCCTAAACTGTAAACTAAGACAATAGACCATGTCATATATAACAAAATAAAAATCAAAACCAGAAATCAAGAACTGCGCATGCCGTCTTACCAAAAGATCGCTTCAATATCCTATAAAACACAAAACACAAACATAATATACACCGGATAACGGAGATATCATCATTGAAGTGTATGTACGGTACTGACTATTTAATACCTGAGGTTATAGTACCTCATAAGGATAGGGGATCTTCCATCGGACGGGTAGTGTTACCGAATCAACCCAAAGTGATCTCCACTTTGGATCATCAGCGCAGACAGGTTTTGGGTGACAGTATTTATAAGATTGTCCTTTATGTCGATTTATATTTATTTCTAATATAACATAAGATGGTCTGAAGGTACAGATGTATTTGACTCTTGTAATTGTATCTCATCTAATGATACAATAGAGAACTTATATACACATTTGAGCGTATCATCATGGTTACTAGAATAATAATTATTCATATACATATTATCTTCAAACATGAGTCAAAGTATTACATCGGGCAGATCTAACAGAACGTATTAGTAGTAGAACACGGCGTATCATAGTCATCGTATTTCGCATAGTTCATCGATTTTACCAGTGAATTTGCAATACAGAATGTGTCTCCTGGCATTAGCTTTACGACACACAATTCATCATACCAAAATATAACTTATCATACATACCTATAATCTATTATGCGCTGATGCCACTCAGGAGCGCTGGAGCACCAGAATGGAGGAGGCTGTAGCATCTTCTCAATCCGATTTATGTGAAGACAATGGTACATATTATTGATCGAAATCCACAACAGAAAGAAGTCAACACCATGAGTCTGAAACACGTTGTTTCTTGACGTTTTACCAGCGGCATAATATCACTATTGCCATAGTTAGACACAGATGGTGTGCTCTTCGTCAATAATAATGATTTCTTCACTGAGTGAAGGTCTATTCTCCTCATTTCGCTTTTCCATAGTATGGGGATCCAATATATTTTTAGACATTTTGTACTATCGGTCACAAGACTTACGGAAAGCTTTGTGGATGATGCTGAAGTAAACAAGTCAGACATCAATTAATCTAATGACACAATATCCGTTGAAAACACACTACTCGTTACTTCTTTTACGAAAGTAAGAAATAAACACCCAACACCCAGACCATTCACCCCACCCCTAGCAAAGAAGCATCGCCCGCGTATTCATTCCGCTCTGTCCTTACTTCACATAATTCGCTTCTTCCGTCTTCCGTCTCTCTATCAACCTCCACTACGTGAATTGTGATTACACTCACACTTTACACATGGACTACGGATGACAAGCACGTGTCGGTCTATGAACCGGCGTTACTAAGTAACAGACGAGACAAACATCCTACTACTAGAACGAGGTGATCTTCACACATCGTGTCGTCTCACTAGGCTTGAAAAAATAATAGACAGGTGCGTACAATTCTAATCTGAGCATACAGCTGGAAAAATGATGATGCATTGATTTTAACTAGAACCAATGGCTTCTGTCTGATGACGAAGTGATGGAACATCTCTTAAATAATATCAAATCGAGCTACAGATCGCAACAGATTGATTTACGAAGCTGATAAATCTAGACAAGTATTGGATAGAATTTGTTTCCGCTACCAAACCTTGAAGGTGGATTTCATTTTGCCACTTTACAGATTGTATTTTACTCCCACCACAATCGAATATCAACAGGTCGGGTATTACCAGCAGAATGAATATTCAAAATACTCAACCCTATAAAGTTCACAGGACACAAAGCGCTAAACCATCTTAACCGCACAGCCATTCATATGGATTCCTACTAATTAAATTATCTTGCGCTTTGAAGTTGGTTACCAGAACTAGAGAACACGCGGAGTCCCAAATACCCTGATGGTTTCTTTATTGGTTGCTGTTCCTGCTTAAACACACCAATATATTCAAGCTCCAATCCGGGTACGGACGTGAGAGGCAGTCATTTTTGCTCCGTGGATTCCTTGCAGCCAACGGCTCATATCCTCCATGTTGGCAAAGCTTTTAATAGGAGACCAACTGGTATATCTAATGGTTACATTTATCCATCTTCATTCCAGGATCTTTGCTACATCTTTCATACACGTGTCGACAGAGTGTTACCGCGCAGAGGATTAGGGGGTTAAAACGAAACTTACCCATTCAGCGAATATTTTTCCTTTAGGTTATACCGTATCCTGGCATTACAAGTCTTTTTCTGGTTCATCGTCAAAAAGTGTTAACCAAGATTACATTCACCCAATTACAACCCTCCTTCTTCTTCTTGGTAACGCTTCATCGAGCCCTGCAGCCGCCCCGCCTCGCTCCCCGGCCTCTGCACTCTCGTTCGGATATTTCAATCTGGCACCGGTCTATCTATACTTTATAATTGGATTTTTAACCCAGAACACAGGTCCGCTTATTTGCTCGTGAAATGGAGATTTTGGTACTGTTATTCGTGTTTATAGTAATTTTAAGTCTCAATAATTCACAACTACTGAAAAATCCTTAAGACTAGTACCAAACTTCCGAAATGTAGCATCATTGTTTTGGCATACGGAAAATTTCTCGATATGTTCCACTATACCTGTACGCATTCCCTCCTCCCCATTGCGCCCGGCCCAATTCTCGTCATTAGGGTTCACCTAAATCCTGCATCTCCTCCGCTGTAACCACCTCGGTAATTTTACTATTGTATGCATATGCATTGTATATGCGCTCTACCTCTATCTGCCATTTGCGTTTCCAATTCAATCTCCCATGAGTGGTGTTTTGTTCCACTTGGTTTTTCTTAGTTGTTCAATGATATCGCGGGTACTGATTGCTCGTAATACATCATCAAGGGCTTCTATTCGTATCTATGTTATTAGACTTTCGGGCAATGATATATAAATCTCACTTATTGTTAGGTTGGATCTATCGAGAATTGGTAATACACTTGCATTTGGTCTTGAGTTTTCTTATTGTGTCACTGTCAATTCCAATGCTCTTGTTAAGTGTATATGCTTCATATTAACACCTTCTGAATGGTTTACCTAATTCCCTCATTATAAATTGACAACATCTTGTCCTGAATTTATAATTGATCAATATTGTTTTCTAACATTTTATGGGCAATAAGATTTCTTTCAAAGTGGGAAAAGTTTTAAGCACACCTCACGTAAAGGTGGTGAAAAATGTTAAGATTATGCCCCTGATGAAAAGCGTGAGGTCGGTACAGCGAGGTGAATTTGTTAGTATGGCATTTTTAGGAATTTGTTAATTTATAGACATAAATTATGATAATGTGTGGTATTGTTTGAAATTCTCTGGAAGTCTGAACAGCCTGCCTTCCATGAGTGTTTTAACACTAAATTTTTAATAAAGATAACAAAGAGATTCTCACATAGAGCACAGGAGTGGGCAATTTTATCAATAAAATAAAAATGTATGAGAAATGGGGGTGACTCTACCACTAAGCTTCACGATAAAATTATATTATCATAATGAATGATGTTAAGAAATAATGAACAGTACGTTCTACTGCTAGCTGTCGTATTTGTTGATTTTTTTTAAATTTTTTTTTTTTAGCTTTAATGGAACCTTTCATATTATTGATCATATAACTGTTCTATATTTCATC